>LPNX010139083.1:57284-115932 GCA_001517045.1 Pseudotsuga menziesii | reverse complement strand
CACTTGTTAATTGGCATGCAGTGACATGTGTTTGAGCTACTTTTAGTTAGACTCAGTCATCCATTTCACTCCAATACAGTTAGGACTCAGTTGAGTCAACCATGGCTTGATCAGTGGGTTAACTAGGTGTGTTTATTGTGGATGATATTTAGTTAAGCTACACCCATTCATTCAATTTGAATGACCTCCTTGAGAATTCAAATTGTCTTGGCATTCATGAACCTTGCATGATCATTGTATTGTATTACTCATTCTTTATTGATTATATAGAGCTGCTACTCCTATTGCAGTACCATTATGCCATTTTCATGCTTAATTGTCTAAAATATCTTATGAGACTTTGTTTATCCCTATATTACTGTGATAGATTAATATGGTATTAGAGCTCACAGTGGGACGAAGCTCATATCTCTCAAAAACATGTTTTTTGACAGATCTTGCATGAAAAATTGAGCAAAAGCTCAAAATTCCAGAACTGCACTAGAAGCAAAGGCTTACCATTTAATACCCCAAGTTAAGGAATTGTTGATCAATATTGCTTGATCAATTATGCTAGGTGTGATGAAAGACTAAAATGTGCAGGCTGTTTGACCTTATGGTTCCCCTTTTTTTGTGATTTGCAGGTTTTAACAGGTGAAAAGCATTCGCTACAACAGTTTGAGATGGCTTCTTCCGTCAAACTCTTGACTCCATTCAATTTCCATTCATGGAAAGGAGATATGGACATCTAGATACATGCCATCATGACTCTATCGGGTCACTATGGACACTGAAGAAGAGCCTACTCATGTGATAGACAAAGCTAGATTCTTGAATAAGAAAGATGAAGCATTCGGTTTCTTGTGCCTCTCTATTTGCAAGGATATTCTTTTTCACCTCTCGGGATTGAAGACTCCAAAGGACATTTGGGACAAATTGGACACCTTGTATGGAAAACAGGATCATTTGAGAGTTTATCATCTTGAAAAAGAGTCGATGTCTCTCCAACCTTCCAATTTCGAGACCTTAAATGTTTTTTTCACAAAGTTCAAGAAAATTGTATTACTATTGAAGCAGTGTAAGCTGGAGAAGGAGGATGATCAGCTCATCCTCTCCATTCTCTCCAAAATTGGAGCTGATTATTTGGTGTTTGTCTCTACATTCCATGTGGGGAATCTCACAACCCCTGGATGGAATATTCCTTCACTCAATGCCTTCATTGAGTCCCTAACAAGTGAACATGATAAGCTTGTCCAGATGGGGAACATCAGATCCTCCCATTATCAAGCCCTCTACTCTTTGGGGCCCAAAGATCTGAAGGGTAATGGAAAGCAGCATAAGAACCCAAAAACCAAATTTGAAGCTCTTAAGCCTAAAGTTGAAAACCAGCAGCATGAAGGGCCTTCTGGCTCGAAGAAGAACAAAAAAAGGGCATCATGGAAAGGAAAAAGTCAATTGTTCATACTGTGGGAAGGGTTTCCACCCTAAACATGCCTGCATGAAAAAAAAACTTGATGAAGCAACTTATCTTCTTGAAAAAAATCAAATCAATATTCCAGAAATCTTTCGGAGGAGAGATCAACAATATCGGGAACCACAGTATGAAAGAGGTCATGCTCTCATGGAAAGGAATTCAAATTCCTGTGCTCTTTTGATAGAGTCTGGAGATTCGAATGACGTTATGGATGAAAGAGACTCCTTCTCATCTTTGGAGACCAGAAAAACCATTCCCATTCACATGGGAGATGACTCCACAATCATATCCGAAGGACAAGGTACTGTAAATCTTGAGCATGGTTATTTGTCCAATGTTCTGTATGTACCATCTCTTGCATCAAACCTTTGAAGTGTTTATCAAATTACACATACAAGAGTTCCCAAGAGAGTCTCCTTTATCCCATATGATTTAGATATCACAAAACTTGCATCCGAAAAACTTGTAGCAAAAGGCCTTGCAAACCATCATGCAAAAGCCTACGAGTTCTCCCATTTTGTGGCGGATGCAAAGCCCACCGCATTGTTGAATCATGGAAATGAGGTTAATAGACTGTGGAATGAGGTTTTATACCACCTAAACTTCAATTACTTGCATCAATTATAGAATAATTCCATGGTTGAAGGCCTACTGCTCATCAAAGCTACCACCAGAATTTGCAAGGGCTGTGTTGTTGGAAAGCACCCTGCACATAAGTTTGATCATGGTAAGGAAAGCCGATCATCATGCATATTGGCGATGATTCATTCTGATATCAATGGAACCATGCCTACCAAATCCATGAATGGATCAAGGTATGTTCTCACTTTCATTGATGACTTTTCCAAATACACATGGGTCTTTTTTATCAAAAAGAAGTCGAAAGTCTTAGAAAAATTCAATGATTTGAAGGCACTAATTGAGAATGCATCTGGAAAAAAGATCAGGATTTTGAGATCTGATAATGGAGGGGAATATATCAATAATTATTTTCTGCATATATGTTCCCAAATTGGTAATTGGATCCAACATTCAGTCCCCTACACTCCCCAACAGAACGATGTAGCGGAGAGAAAGAATCGGTCTCTCAAGGAGATGACCACTTGCATGCTGAAAGAAAAGAAGTTGGATGAAAATTTGGTGGATGAATCCATGAATTCTGCAGCATACATTTATAATAGAGTTCCACACTCATCCATGAAAGGGAATACCCATTTTTAATCCTACTTCGGACACAAGCCAGATGTATCGAATCTCACGGTGTTTGGGTCCACTGCATGGACCCGAATTCCGCATGATAAAAGGAGTGCATTGCAACCACAAAGAATCAAATGTTTGTTTATTGGATATCCTAATGAATATAAAGGTTTCAATATTATTTATATCAAAACAAAACAAATCATCATTTAAAGGAGTGTCCTGTTCGATGAGCCTCTTCAGAAGGTAGAACTAGTGAAGGAGAAAACTGTTGAATTTGCTTCCTATTCTACTGAATATTTGGATGATGGAATTGGGGGTGATGACCCTAATTTGGATCCTCTGAATTCTGATATTAGTGAACATAAAAAATTATATTTCGAATAAAACCTGAATTACAAAATCATCTCCCAACTTGGGCCATACAGACACTCTCCTCCGCAGGTGAAAACATTGAAAATCCGAATGATCCAAGAAGAACCCGGTCTGATTTCCAAAGAGAAGGTATTTTGCTCTATTGTCTTGATTATTTTATATCTGAATATTGTTATTTAATGATAATTTCAGATCCTAATTCTTACTACCATGCTCGGAAGGATCCTAGATGGCAAGCTGCCATGGACGAAGAGATGAATTCTCTTCAGAAAAACACTACTTGGGAGCTAGTTTCTATTCCTTTGGGGAGGAAATTGGTTCAATGAAAGTGGGTGTTTTGGACTAAGGTTTATACTGATGGAAAAACCTAAAAATATAAGCAAATCATGGTAGCAAAATTTTTCTCCTAGGTCCAAGGTAAGGACTACCATGAGACTTTTGCACCGGTTGCAAAAATGGACTCCATCCTCCTAGTTTTGGCAATTTATGCATCTAAGCACTGGGAAGTGCATCATATGGATGTTAAGTCTGCCTTTATACATGGATATCTTCATGAGGATATATACATGAATAATCCCAAGGGCTATATTTCTGATTCATATTTGGTTTGCAAACTAAAGAAGTCACTATACAGGTTAAAACAGGCCCCAAGAGAGTGGTATTCCAAGATGGATGCCTTCCTTCTCTCGCAAAAATTCCAAAGGTGTAAATCAGATATGAATGTGTATATATAGTATTATGATGGTAATTTTATTATTATTTTTTATATATTGATGACTTACTGATTACAGGTAGCACAGTTTCTTCTATTTCAGTCATCAAAACTGCCCTCCACAATGCATTTGAAATGAGCGATTTGGGGCTCTTGAAGAAATTTCTAGGGCTCGAAATTGAGGAAAATATTGACGGGATAATGGTCACTCAGTCCAAATACATATCGGAACTATTATTTAATTTTAACATGGCTGAATTTAAGGCTTCTCCATTCCCTTTCCTTTCAAGGATCAACCTTAAAGAAGTAAAAAGCACACCTCCCATGGATTGCACTATTTATCAACAGCTGATTGGTAGCTTGATTTACTTGACTCATTCTTGGCCTGATATCTATTATGAAATGATTTTTTTGTCAATATACATGAATAATCCTCATGATATTCAGTGGAAGGAAGCCAAGAGGATCCTCCAGTGTATTTAGGGAACCAGGACCTACAACATTCACTATGCTGCAGACTCCGAGCTAGAGATGGTTGGTTAAACAGATTCTGATTGGGTGGTTGATTCTATTGATCGAAAGTACACTTCCAGATATGTCTTCATGTTTGGTGGTGGACCCATTTTCTATTTTAGAAAAAATCATGCCGCCATAGCATTATCTTCAGCAGAGGCCAAGTACCAAGGAGCGATGAATGCTTGCATCCAAACTGTTTGGTTGCAAGGCATTCTTTTAGAGTTTTATCTTGGAAGTACTTTGTCCACTATCCTATTTTGTGACAATCAAAGTGCTATTAAGATATCAACAGTTCCAGTTACCAGGAAGAGGACCAAGCATGTATAGATACACATGCACTACATCAGGTAATTGGTGCATGATAGGACCATCATTCTGCAATAGTGCCCTACTGATGAGCAGATTGCAGACATCTTCACCAAGAGATTTTCAGAAAAGAAGTTCACTTACCTCTGTTCACCGTTGGGGGTGAGTTCATCAAGGTGATTAGACTACTTTCAGTGTTTAGCTTGAGGGGTGGTTTTTCCCATTGGGTTTTCCCTCTTTCCTCACTTAGATTTATTTTTTAGCATTTTTTGAGTTACATTATTGTACAGGGTGACCTATGGCCTTTGTTTCCAGCGCCCTAGAATTTCATGCATTTTATTTTTACCCCTCCTGAGTATAGCGTAAAAGGGGGGTGTTGGAGTCATTTACCCAACATGCATACTTAATTTGGTTAATTTGGCCTTGCTAAACCACTATCCTAAGTTTAATTGACTTAATCAGCATCAGATGAGCACACTGTGACATCAACATGAGCACACCCACACCTACCTTCAATCAAGGAGGCCAACTAAGCCTTCACCTTCAATTAGGGAGGTTAACTCGGCTTCCTCCTTCAATCAAGGAGGCTAACTGGACTTCCTCCTTCAATCAGGGAGCCATTCTAGGGTGATATGAGTGTCATAAATGCAACCAATTGCTAACTGATTGTTAAAATTAGTTAAGATGATTTGTGAAGGTGCCTCCATTCATTTATTGTTTATTTTTTATTATTATTTATGAACTGGAGACAACTAGGGAGCCTCCAACCACTTTTGATGACTAGTTTGACTTCATTTAACCTCACGGGGGTTCATTGAAGTTAATGATGCGCTACCACTTGTTGATTGGCATGCAGTGACATGTGTCTGAGCTACTTTCAGTTAGACTTAGTCATCCATTGAAATCCAACACAGTTAGGACTCATTTGAGTCAATCATGGCTTGATCAATGGGCTAACTAGGTGTGTTTATTGTGGCTGACATTTAGTTAAGATACACCCATTCATTCAATTCGAATAACCTCCTTGGGAGTTCGAATTTTCTTGGAATTCATGCACCTTGCATGATCATTGTATTGTATTACCAATTCTTTATTGATTATATAGAGCTGCTACTCCTATTGCAGCACCATTGGGCCATTTTCATGCTTAATTGTCTGAAATCTCTTATGAGACTGTGTTTTAGTCCCTAGATTACTGTGATAGATTGATATAATCAAACCAAACAAGAAAATTATGCTTCAAAACCAGAATACCATCATATCTGTCAAGCCATTGTGGTTTCGCCTCTTTCCACCACGTAGGAGCAGAGCACAAGCATCAAGGTTGCGAATGACCCAAACTAACAATTGAACCAAGCACTAAGTTGGGTTCCCACCTTTCCCAAGGAAATTTATGTCACCACCTGGGCCTCCAATACCATTTACAAAAAACCCACAAATCCATAGTTCTTGTCACGATCTTAAACCTTGTACCAAAACCATTTTGAATTGCATAAACCCATTCATGCATTGAATAAACTTAGGTTTTAACCCCTAAGTCCATGGCATATGAAATATGCCATGGAATGTTTAAGCCAAGGTTTTCACAAATCTTCTCCAACTATATAAATACCATATAGTAAAATTATGTTAGGACATGAATAAGTCATAAGCCTTTACACCATGGCAAACAAGTATCCCATAAAGAATAAGTCTGTGTCACGCAAGTAGAAGGAAAACTAGTCCCGCTACTCCACCCATTTGTTTCTAATAACAAAGTTAATTTAGAGTCATGTATATGATAGTAAGCACATGTTATAAACAATGAAGTACGTAATCAAAATAACTAACTTACACATCAATTCTTTACCATAGTACAAACAATAATCAACATCATGACAATGTAAGTAACATGGTAATAACTGCATCGAGAAATATGGAAGCAGGACATAAGAACAACTTACAACAATATAGCAGTACAATTAGAGTACGACACTTTCCGCAAAGTTCAATTAATGTCTAGCATAGGTAGTTTTGACTAGCATAATATTTTTTTTTTAATTTCAATTTTTGGGGAAATTATAGCTCCTAAGAGGTTTAGATGTGTTGCATGAAAGTGTCATAATTTTAAGGTTAATATTTGATAGGTTCCAACATGCAAGTAGCTTAGAGCTCCTAAGGTAAGGCTTCCCTATCTAGAATATCAAGTTCTATATCAATTATCCTTTCTCCTCTTAGGAAAAATGTTCTCTAAGAACTCTCTTGAGAATAATCAGGTAGAATTATGGAATGAAAAAAGATCCCCAAGCCTCTCTTTGGCTTGGGTTTTTATAGGCATACTTTTCATTCAAAGGGGAAGTTAAATCAAGAATCATTTGATTTTTTGAAATAAACGCTTTTATTTAATTTAGGTAATTTTAATATTTAACTTAGGAACTTTTGACTAGTTCCTATTTTGACTCTTGTAGGTATTTTAATATGTAATTATCATTAGAAGTAATAATAACATATGGATCCATTCTTTATTACTTATATCTATTAGTATTATTACTATGCTTAATATTTATACATATCATGTAAAAATTATATACTTATATATACATATCATTTATTAACATTTTATCCTTAGGTATCATATAGTATGATCCCTAAACACATGACACTTTTCTTTTAGCTTAGTCACTTTCTTTAATAAGGCCTTTAGGTAGGGGTTAGTTCAACTAGGTTAGGAAACTCTAAACCTCCTTGCATGTTGGATTCCTTCATGTAACATGGTAGTTCTTCAGTACTTGATGAGATACAAAAATTTAAAATTTCATTTAATCACTTAAAAATAAGTAAGATGGGATCAATATTTTATCAGAGTCGTTTTCACTCAACATATTAATTCTTTTCAGTAACTCTTAGAGCTTATCTAGAGCCCATACTCAATGCTAAAAAAAATATGGAGTTACAAACTTAGTGCGATTCCAGATCTCCCACTCAACACTAATTCTAGGATGTATTTGTAGGATACACCTAGGGATACAATGACTAAGGATCCGATGTTCTAGAGCTTATGCTCAAAAAAAACTTCGAAGGTTCTAGGGCTTATGCCCAAAGCTTCCAATTTTATCTTTTCATGTGATTTAGAGCTTCATGTTCAACATAAATTTAAATACTCATGTGCTCCAAAGCTTCTCGCTCAACACAAAATTTCAAATACCCATGTGCTCCAGAGCTCCTCGCTCAACACAAAACATCTCATCAATTATGTGCCTCAAGGTCCACGCTCAACACATGAAATCATATATATGTGTGTGTGTGTGTGTGTGTGTGTGTGTGTGTGTGTGTGTGCAATTGGCTTACACCCAATATATCCAAAAATCATCATGTTCATATGCAGTGGGGTCTTAGACCCAATATGTACAACAATCATCATGTTCATATGCAGTGGGTTCTTAGACCCAATATATCCAACAATCATCATGTTCATATGCAGTTGGGTATTAGACCCAATATACCAATTAAAACATCAAAGTTACATCATAATCCATGGGGATTATGCCCATAAGTGTTAGGTCAAAATTCAGGATATTACATCCCTCCCCGCTTAGAACAACATCATCCCTTATGTTCTAGGGACTCGAAATGAAATCATGAAACAAGGAGGGGTAAGCCTCTCTCATGGCAGCTTCATTCTCCCATGTAGCCTCATAGGCATCAAAGTGATTCCATTGCACTTTCAACTGGACAATGGTGCGCTTCCTAAGCTGCACCTCTCTCTTTGCCAATATATGAAGGGGTTCAGAGGAAAACTTCCCTTCAGGTTCCACCTGTAGTAAGGACCAATCAATCAAATTTTTTAGTATCATAAACATATTTCTTTAATAAAGATGCATGGAACACATTATGGAATTTTATGTGAGTGCATAATGCTAGTTCATATTCCACTGGCCCTCTCTTGGCCAATATCTCAAAGGGTCCAAAAAATATAGGTGCTAACTTAACACACCTTCCTAAGCTCAACAAGCTTAGTTTTGATTTTACTTTCAAGTAAACATGGTCTCCTATTTGATAATATTTGTCTTTTCTTTTATTATCCACGTAGATTTTCTAGCGGCCTTGTTCTTCTTTAAGGTTCACCTGGACCTTGGTAACCAATTTTTCCAAGTCATTTAATAAGTCAGGCCCTAACATGAGTCGATCCACTGGGATATCCCAAGTATTCTGTGTTCTACACTTTCGTCCATTAAGTACCTCAAAGGGACTCATCTTGGCAGAATTTTGGTATCTGTTGTTATATTCAAACTTTGCAAGATGCAGGTAATCTTCCCACTTGGTTAGGTTGTTCATGACATACATCCTGAGCATGTCGTCTATAATTTGGTTTACCTGTTTTGTCTTCCCATCTATCTGCGGGTGGTAAGTAGTACTAAAATTCAACTATGTCTCTAATCTGGAGAATAAGGATCTCCAAAATTTCTAAGTAAACTTAGTATCTTGATCCGAGAGGATTTCTTTGGGTATCCCATGTAATCTAAATATCTCCTTCAAGAAGATATCAACAATGTGTACTGCCTTGTAGGTCGACTTCACTGGAATGAAGTGTTATGATTTTTACAATTTGTCAACTACTACAAACATAGAATCATTTTGCTTCTTACTATTAGGTATACCTATGACAAAATCCATACTAATGACCTCCCACTTCCATTCTGGAAAGGGTAATGGTTGCAGCAACTCTCAAGGATGCTAGTGCTCAGTTTTGACCAGCTAGCATTCCTAACATTTCACGATAAACAATGCTTGTTGGCCTTTAACTTAGGCTAGAAAAAGTGTCTCTTAACGACGAATATCATCTTTTGATATCCCAGATGCCCCGAGTAGGGTGTTCGATGAAATTATTTGAGGAAGCTAGACCAAATGTCCCCTCCTTCCAGAATGTATAATTTCTCCTTGGACCATAACAGTCTCATTTCATCTACCTTGTACTCTTTTTGTTGTTAGAACAACCTATCCTCTTGGACCTTCTTGAGGATTTCAACATATAAACAATCAACTCTCTTGGCTGTTCTAATCCTCTCATGTAAATCCGAATCAGTTTGAATTAAAGTCACCTCATATATCATATGAGTTTGTTAGCTCAAAGAATCAACAATCTTTTTCTATTTTCCCTTTATATGCTTTAGCTTGAAATGGTACTCATCGAGGAAAGAAAACCATATTGATTGCCTAGAATTCAAATACGATTGCTCAAATATATATTTTAGACTCATATTGTCGGTCTTCAGAAGGAATTTCCTTTCCCTGAGGTAATGTGTCCACATCTTTAAGGTGTGGATGATGGCCGCTAACCCAAGATCATCGGTGGGGTAGTTCTGCTCATGCTCTTTTAACTTTCATGATTAATAACAGATCGTGTAATCGTTCTGCAAAAGGACTCCTCCGATCCCTTCCTTTCTTGCATCTGTGCAAACAATGAAATCCCCATTGGAATCCATAATTCTTAGTATCGGTGTGGTTGTCAAAAGCTGTTTAAGTTTTTGAAAACTTTCCTCGCACTTGGTCATCCATAAGAACTTATTTTCCTTGTTTTGCAAAGCGGTCATGGGACAAGCTATCCTCAAGAAGTTATCAATGAACTTCTGGTAATAATCGGCTAATCCCAAAAATGATATAATGTCAGTGACACTAGTAGGGATAGGCCAATATTCTACGGCTTTAATATTTTTTGGATCCACAGCTATTCTCATCTTGGAGATGATGTGACCCAAGTACTATATCTGTGGTTTGTAAAAATCACATTTACTAAACTTGGTGTAGAGCTAGTGTTCTCGTAACACCCATAGCACTATGCGGAGGTGTTCCTTGTGTTCCTCTTTACTCTTAGAGCAAACTAGGATGTCATATATAAAGACCAAAAAAACATTTATCTAGGTATTTGCTGAATATATTGGTATTCATACACATAAAGTTCATGGGTGCATTGGTTAACCTGAATGACATTAATACAAACTCGTAGTGGTCGTACCTTGTACGAAAGGCGGGTTTGTGAATATTTTCATTGTGAATCTGTACCTGATTGTACCTGGATCACAGGTCTATCTTTGAAGATATCTTGGCTCCTCCTACTTGATCGAATAATTCATTGATCCTAGGGAGAGGGTACTGGTTCTTGATAGTCATATTGTTAAGATGACGGTAATTGATGCACATGAGCATCGTACCATCCTTCTTCTTTACGAAAAGTATTGGTGCTCCCCAAGGGGACACACTTGGTTCGATATATCTTTCTCAATAAAATCCTGCAACTGCAGTTTGAGTTCCACCAACTCTGGTGCACTCATGCGATAAGGAGCTTTTGAAGCCGAAACTGATCTTGGTGTCAGTTATATGGAAAATTCTAAGTATTGTTTTGGTAGTAATCTTGGAATTTCCTTAGGAAATATGTCCTTGAAGTCTACAAGAACTAGAAAGTCCTCTATGTGTTGTTTTTTTTTGGATTCTATATCTTGGATGTTTACTGCAAACAATTTGCAGCATTTCCTAATGCACTTCTTTGCTTGTAAAGTGGATATCTGCCTTACAAAAACTTTCTTAGGTATGCCTTGAATCTTCACTTGATTCCCTTAGCTATCTCTACATAATATTGACTTGTGTAAGCAATCGAGCATGATATGGTGTTGTTCCAATGAGTCCATGCCGATAAGTATATCATATGATTCTATGGGTAGGATGTTCAGGTTTACTCTAGTAGAAAAACCATTTAGGTTTACCTCACAATATTTAACTATTTCAAAAAAAATATGTTTTGTACCTGTGGCTAATTGCACCAACCAAGGTTTATCATGTTTAAATTTTCCTATTTTACATACATCCACAATTTTAGGCGATACATAACTCTGACTGTTGATGTATTTGTAACTTCGGAATGTATTCACTTGTATATCTTGTGTATTGTACCCCGATGTTTATTCTGAGAAGTGTCTGTAATGTATTTGAGTCATGTCATGCCCCGTTGTTCCTATCGAGAGATTCAATAATGTAAAAAAGTCATGTAAAGTCATTGTGGGTAACCCTCCTATTGATCAAGGGTTAAAGTCCCCACAGTTGTGGGGCACTAGGGTTATTAGACTCTCCCAGAGATGTTAGCTCTAGTAAGTAATTGTTAAGTGAGGCTGACATGTTGGAGTGGAAATTAAGTGAATGAAAGAATATAAATATAGAGTGAGCCTCTCTATTTATAACACACATACTCACTCACTGGGGCGCATGAGTGAGAGAGAAGTTGCTGGGACAAGAGAGAGACTACTGCTGTTGGGAGATCATCTTTATGTTTTTGGGTTTTACTTTTGGTGCTGATTCTATCTTTGAGGAATTTGTGGGGTTTTCTCCTTTATTATTTCCCCGAGGAAAATTCTTTGTGTCTCTTGTCTCTTGTGTTTATTGTTGTGCATGTTATTCTCTCAGTTAAAGATCCTAAGATCATAATGCTAGATTGACTGATTAAAATATAACATGGTATCAGAGCTAACCTGAGAAGAAGAAATTGTGCAGCTGTAGAAGCTATGGATTCTTACTTTTTGGTTCTCTCTCCACAATCCATCAGCAAAATTATGCTAGGCTGACTCTCCATTGAAGGGCGCATCTTTCTATCGAAGCAGAATTCGATTCTGGACATTTTTTGTTTTTGGTGCAGGAAATTAGGGCTTTCTACAGAAGAGGAATTTTTGAGCTATCCTGGAATAGGAGTACTCTCCTCATTAAAATCGAAGTTTAGAGACCTGGGTTGATATTTTTTATTGGGTATAACTACGGGAAAGTCAAACCCTAGTTTGACCCCGAGCTGGAAAAACCTTAAAATACTAAAACCGATAAGTTTTGGTACATTCTCTATATCTAGGGATTAGAGAACGATACGGAGTTGAAACTTTCATAGGCCAAATATAAAATCCCAATTTCCATTTTCTCTAAAATTCATCCTCAGATTCTCTATATTCTAGGAGATATGATTCCTCCAAGTTAGGGTTCCAAGCTCTTCTAGGATTCATCCCTAAACAGGACACCTGGGGAGATTTACTATATCGTGGGATACAAAGGTTCAAATGCAATTTATGAAGATGTTCCAGAAAGGGTACAAAATTTAATTTCTATGACCATATAATTTTCAAACCCCAAAGATGAACTAGTGACACGTGGAAATCCGTACAACTTAGCTATTTTGAACAGTCCTGTAACAGGTCACCTTGGGAAAATGATCATAAGTCCCAATTTGTGAAACTAATTCTAATGAAACCTATGGTGTTGAAACAAGGATAGGAGAGGATACCTCACTGTGAAGTTTTATTTACAGAGGAGCATTAATTTCGGAGATACCGCATAAGCAGTATTAGGAATTTCTACAGATGAAATTAGAAAACTAGGGCTTCTTGTTCCGGGAGCTTCCCTCCACTGTTTTCAGAAAATGAGTACATTGGACAGCCCACCTTGAAGAGGTATATATTTCTATCCAATCATATCTGAAATATTCCAAGTTTTGAAAATTAGGGTTTCTCTGACAAACCCTAGATCAGCCAGCTCCAGAACCAGGACAGACACCTCAAATCGGTAAGATCTAATCTATTGCTATTTTCATTTGAGGTTCTCATTTCAAAATGATCTATCACATCAGCTTGATGACAAGCTTGGTGAACTTGAAAAATTTCAAGCATGGAAGTATATGATCTCTTTGAAGAAAATGAATTGGACACCTACATAAAAGGTTCCAGTTCCAGAGGGAGATGAGGCTAAAAGCCTTACTCAAGAAGAACTTGGTCAAGGACAATAAGATCATTGCTGACCACCTTATACCACAAGTGTATTCCCTAAAGACACCGAAAGAGATGTTTGATTCCTTGACCAATATATTTGAAGGGAAGAACATAAATCAGAATATTACTTTCAGAAACCAGTTGAAGAATGTGAAGATCCAGAATGTAGAGACCATACGGTCATACTTTACAAGGGTCTCTCAAATCAAAGAACAAATTGAAGCAGTAAAAGAAGAAGTGAAGAATGCAAAAGTGGTGATAGCCACCTTGAATGGCCTCCTAGGATCATGGGATTCATTTATTCAAGGAATGTGTGCTAGAAGGAAGTGATTACTTTCAACAGACTCTGGGAAGAAGAAGAAGCTTGACTCATAATAAGAGAAGAGAAGATGGGAGCAACTGAAGATCAAGCTCTCACCATCCAAAGAATATCCCTCAAGTAATGAGGAATATGAAGAACTCAACTCTTGAAGAACCTCTTATCCATCTTAGCATTTTTATAAGAAATGATGCTATTATGAATGAAGAAGATGATGAAGCTGAAGGCTCAAGAAGGAATCTAGCCACGAAACAAATAAAGATAAGTATTCAATTGTCATTTCATGATATTGTTTTGTTATGCATTTGTTTATATTCAGTTAATGTATTATGCATGATAAATGTTTGCATTAATGACAGTATATTACTAATATGCATGTGGTGGGTAAGTAGCTCATGGTGCTATACAACTCTCCATTGTTGCTTATCTAGAATGAAACCTCTTTGCTGACATATTGGATTAGTGCACAATATCAATTTTGTCCTCGTAGAGATAGAAGGCATCTAGAAAGTTTCTGTGAGATATGGATGAATGTTGTATTGGATAAAATAGTTTCATGATCATATATTTATGCATAAGAATTTTCCATTATGAATATTCCTTATGAAATATTTCTAGCCATTAAAATACATTTGACTTGTAGGAAAGATCACGTAAAAATCACGTACAAGAAAAGAAGGATGAGACTTGTTCCGAAGAGTAAGTGACGACAGATAAAGAATAATATGACGAATGCAGCGACATCATTGATGCAGAACTTTCAAGCTATGAAGAAGTAACCAAGAAGAAAGGGAAGACTAATTCAAGAAGAGTGATGTCTAGGATGCAGTATTGATACGTGAAGGGAAGTTTGTAGTTCCATCATGCAGTAGATGGAAACATCGTGGGATACAAGGAAAGATTCGTAGCATGAGGCTTATCATGAAAATAAGGCATAAAATACAAAGAGACATTTGCATCCACTGGAAGTAAAGTCACATGACATGCAGAATCATGTGTGCAAATGAATGAAGGCCTTGTACGAGCTCAGAAGACACCCATGGGATAACACATACATGAGGAGCTTGATGAATATCTGAACCTTTGCTACAAGGTTGATAAAGGATGACAAGATCACAAATGGGTGCGAGAAGGACGCTTTCAAAGATAGAGGATCTTGGTATCCAGTGACCCTAGATGGATACATAGAATATTAGTAGCAGAGGAAGCTACTTGTCATTCCAGTACAGAATGTTTCATTGCATAGAGTACGGAAGATACAAGGAGTATGATGCTTCAGAGGGAGTGACTGCAGAAGATCGTAAGGTTTGACATGGTACGATAGGATGGATAGATTACTGATGACTCTAGGATTTACTAAGAGTAAAGTGGATTCCAACCTTTGCTTCAAGGTTGAAGGCCGAATACTAGTGATGCTCCTGTTATGTGCCAATGCACTATTTTCTAGGCATCGAGGTGTGGCAAAATGCGGATGGAATCTTCCTCGGACAGGGGAAGTATGCAGTAGAGATCCTGAAGTGTTATATTTTTAACATTAAGCTAGCATTATATTAGGATATTTTAACTGAGAGAATAACAATCACATCAATCAAACACAAGAGACAATGAACATAGTGTTTTTCCTTGGAGAAACCATAAATGGAGAAAACCCCGCAACTTACTTAGACATAGAATTAGCACCAAAATTAAAACCCCAAAATGGTAAGATGATCTCCTAAAAGTAATAGCCTCTTTCTTCCTAGCCCCAGTATCTTCTTCTTCCTCATGTATGTGCTATAATTGAGTGTGAGTGAGTGTCTGATAAATAGAGAGACTCACTCTCTATTTATACTAATTCCTAACTTGACAATAACTTAATAGGGCCAACTTCTCTAGGAGAGTCTAATAACCCTAGTTCCCTGGAACTACAGGGACTTTAACCCTTGATCAATAGGAGGGTTACCCATAATGACTTGACATGACTTGTTTACATTATAGAACCTCATGATAGGAACATCGGGGCATGACATGACTCAAATACATTTCAGACACATCCCAGAATAAACATCGGGGTAGAATACATAAGAATTACAAGTGAATACATTCCGAAGTTGCAATTACATCAACACTCCCTCTTAACTAGGAAGGTATTTTCTCAACACAATTTATTAGTATAAGTATTCTTCTCTGTATCATCTGGATCATCATTGAGTCCACGTCATCTTCAAGTCATCTTCATCATCGAATCTGGATCATTACTCGATCTGGATCATCATCATTGGATCTGGATCATCACTGGAACATCATCACTGGATTTGGATCATCACTCGATTTGGATCATAACTGCTGGATCATCATCACAGGTGCTATCTCTTGATTCTTCTTGTCATAGGAAGTTCTTCAAATCCAACCCTTTTTCATGCTGGTTGTAGGCCTAGCCTCCATGTAGGTCTTCTTCAGCACTTATATCTGACCCTAAGTCAGAATGGCCCGCCCAGCACTTACATATTACCATGAGAGGAACACATCCAACATCATGTCAGAAAGGCATGCCCAGCACTCACATCTGACCATGCAGGAACACATCCAACAACCCTATCATAAAGTCCCAGCACTTACATTCACCAGCATGATAGGACACACCTACTATCATCTGTGAAAAGGCTCAGCACTCACATCCACCAGCATGATAGGACACACCTACTATCATTTATGGAAAGGCTCAGCACTTACATCCAACAGCATGGTAGGACACACCTACTACCATCTATGGAAAGGCACATCACTTACAATCACCAACATGGTAGGACACACCTACTACCATATGTGAAAAGGCACAGCACTTACAATCACCAGCATGGGAGGGAACACCTACTACCATATGTGAAAAGGCACAACACTTATATATGAACATGGAAGGAACTTAATCCTATCACCATGTCAAAATGGCTCTTAGTCCCAGATTGAGGATTCCTAGTAACTAACCAGGTGCCTCCATTCTCCCAGAGAATGACAACAACCCTTATATCTGATTAAGTGGAAACACATCCCTCAATCACATCAAAATGGCCATGCACTCATATATGATCATGTGAGAACACATCCTATAGTCATATTAGAATGGCCCTTAGTCCCAAACTGAGCTTTCCTAGTAACTGACCAGGTGCCTTCATTCAGAGAATGACAATAGCCCTTATATATGATCATGTAGGATCCAATCCTACAGTCATATCAGAATGGATCAGCACTCACATCTGACATGGAAGGAACCAATCCTCTCACCATGGAAGAATGTCTCAGCCCTTACATCTGACCATGGAAGGAACCAATCCTCTCACCATGTCAGAATGGCTCTCAGACTCATCACTTCCCTTTTGAGGGAACCTCGATCTAAAGAACACCAAGATTCTCCCTGAACTATTCAAACTTCACTCTGGCCAATGGATTTTTCAACACATCAACTATATGTTTGTCCATCGCAACATACTAGAGCTTCACTACTCCTCTCTACACCATATCCCTGATATAGTGATATTTTATCTCGATATGCTTCGACTTGTCATGGAACACTAGGTTGTCTGATAACTTCACACAACTCTGGTTGTCACAATATATACAAGTAGCATCCAACTTGAGATCAAATAAACTAGACAGTAGCTTCCTTATCCATACTGCCTTACAACTAGCTAAACAAGCTACGACATACTCTACTTCAACTGTACTCAGTGCCACACACGATTGCTTCCATCTAAACCAAGAGATCACACTTGATACCATACTGAAGCAACACCTTGAAGTGCTCTTCCTATCGATGGTACTGCCTACCCAATCTAAATCAACATAACCATTGAGTTTAATCTTCTGACTCACCTCATACTTGAGCCCATAATCAACTGTACCCCCCAGGTACCTCAGAATATGCTTTGAAGCAATCAAGTGAACATCTCTCAGATCTGTCAGGAACTAGCTCAAGGTGTTCACAGCAAAGAAAATATCTGATCTTGTGTTTGTCAAGTACATAAAGGACTCAATCACCTGACGATACATCGTAACATAAACCTCTTTTGATGAAGTATCACTCAATAGTTTCAGGTTTGATGCCATAGGTGTGGTCATGTCCTTACAATCCATCATCCCAAATCTCTTCAAGATCTCTACCATATATTTTCCTTATCCCAAGGAAATTCCATCTGCATTCTGCCACACCACCATGCCTAGAAAATAATGCAACATACCCAAGTCCTTCATTTCGCACTTGGCAGCAAGCTTCCTCTTTGTATTAGCAATCAACCCATCCATACCTATTACAAATAGATCATCTACATAGAATAGGAGCATCGCTGGGTTGCCATGTTCAACCTTGTAGTAAAGGTTGGAATCTACTTTACTTTTGGTAAAGCCCAAACTGGATAGAAAGCTATCAATTCTACCGTACCATGTCCTGGGTGCCTATTTCAAACCGTACAGGGCTTTCTTCAATCTACACACATGAGACTCCCTATCATGTGTCTCAAAACCGAGTGGCTGCTCCACATACACTTCCTCTTCCACTACACCATTCAAGAAAGAAGTCTTGACATCCATCTGGTGTATCTTCCATTTCATCACTGTAGCCAGAGAAAGTACTGATCTGATGGAAGTGTATCTGGCTACAGGTGCAAAAATTTCTTCATAATCTATTCCTTCTTTCTGCGACAAGTCACGGGCAACAAATCTTACTTTATATTTTTTTATGTTGCTATCTGTAGCATGCTTGATCTTGTAGATCCATTTGGAAGTTACAACTGACTTCCCTTCTGGTCTTGGGAAAACATCCCAAACATCATTCTTCATGATCGATTGATACTCTTCGATCACAACATCCTTCCATTCTTTCCTTTCTACCGCTTCTTCATAGTTGGAGGGTTCTTTATCGATGAAATCACATAATAATGCTACATACCCGGAGCAAGACCTGGTCCTCTTTCTTTCTCTGTGATTCTCTTCTGGAGCCCCATATCTTTCTACACCTTGGATAGCTTCTCATACCCAAGAAAATTTCCTCTTATGAGGATTCTTCTCTTGAGGTGGACCTACAGGTTCTCAAGGTTCTTCAAATTCTCGATCTTCTTCTTAAATTTCTTCGTTCATGGTTGTGTCATGAATTCTAGGTGCTTTTGTTTCTTCAGGTTCTTCAGCAGGCCTCTTTCTGGATTTGTTGTAGGCTAAGTCTTCGTCAAATTTTACATCGTTGTTGATGTTGATCTTCTTGAATCCTGGGAAGTATATTCTGTAAGCCTTTGAGCTTTCAGAGTATCCCACAAATATACCCTTCTTTCCTGAGGGATCTAATTTTATTGTGTTTTTTTTTGGAATGTGTATGTACAATGGACAGTCGAATATTCTGAGATGGATGACTTCTGGTTTCTTGTCGTAAAAGACTTCTTCAGGTGTCTTGTTCTCAAGTACTCTGTGTGGAGTACGGTTCTTTACATACACCGATGTTCTGGAAAATTTTGCCCATAGATGCATGGGAATATCTTGATCATGAAGCATTGCTCTAGTAGCTTCCATGACAGTTCTATTCTTCCTTTCTGCAACCCCATTCTATTGTGGATTATATGGAGTGGATAACTCCCTCTTAATCCCTAAGTCTTTGCATAACTCTTTGAATTCATTTGATGTGAATTCTCTGCCATTATCTAATCAAAAGGTCTTGATCTTTTTTTCAGTGTCGTTCTCAATCAAGGCTTTGAATTCCTTGAATTTGCTAAAAACTTCATCTTTGTTCTTCATGAAGTATATCCATGTCTTCCTAGAAAAATCATCAATAAAAGAAATATAGTATACATACCTACTTAATGAACTTGATGACATTGGACCGCATACATAAGATTCGTTTTGCCTTTATCTCGCTACTTGGAAATGTTTTCTTTGTGTTCTTTCCTTTCACACATCTTTTGCAGACTCCATCATGTTTTGCTTGAATTTCTGGAAGACCTTCAACAACTTTTCTTGCAAGTGGTAGTGATCTGTAATGCACATGTGCAAGCCTTCTATGCCAAAGTTCACTTGGCTCTAATGTGTCATGGACCAAGGCTTTTTCTGGATGGCCCTTCAATTTGTATAGACCTCCCTCTTGTTCCCCAATCACTACTGCATCATTAATAGTCTTTCCCTTTGGCCACATGATAACTTCTCCATCTATAAATGAAACCCTCATGCCTTTTGCATCTAATGAAAATATGGAGAGGAGGTTCTTCTTTAGTCCTTCTACAAACAATACTTCCTTCATTGTTATAGACTTTCTAGAGTTTATCTTATAGGAGGATTCCCCACTACCTTTTATTGGATACTGGTAGTCATCTCCAATTTTCACCTTGTGTGGTGATTCATGTTCTGATAGTTTCACAAAGGATTCTTTGAATCCTGTCATAAGTTTGGAAGCCCCACTGTCTATAAGCCAATCATTGCTTCCATGTGTAATGTTTCCCATGAGAGAGGAAATAAAAAGATATTCTTCATCACTTGAGGAATCATCACTTTCATGTCTGATTCTCTTTGTGGAAGGTTCATCATCCTCTACAGCATGAGCATGATGTCTTCTCTTGTTTCCCTTCTTCTTGTGAGAGACATTTTTGTTTCTAGGACATTTTCTAGCATAGTGTCCTTTCTCGTCACATGTATAACATATGATTCTAGACAAATATTTTCTAGTATTATCTTTGTGAGAGTGCTTACCTCTAGGGTGATGAGAAATTCTCCTGGTTTTCTTGGAGTGTACCGTGAGAGCTTGATCTTCACTTCCCATCTTTTCTTCTTGAGCTTCTCTTCGAGCTTCTTCTTGAGAGCATTCTTGCCATAGTCTGCTGAACTTGACTAACTTCTTTCTGGCACAGATTCCTTGAATAAAGGAGTCCCATGATCTAGGGAGACCATTCAAGGTGGTCATTAAAATCTCTACATTCTCCACTTCTTCATCTACTGCTTCCAGTTGTTCCTTGATCTAAGAGACCCTTGTAAAGTAACACTAGGTGGTCTCTGCATTCTATATCTTTACATTCTTTAGTTGGTTTCTTAGAGTCATCTTCTAGTTTATGTTCTTCTCTTCAAACAGTTTGGTTAGGGCATCAAACATAGCTTTAGGTGTCTTTATGGAGGACACCTATGGTATGAGGTGATCCTTGATTGAATAAGCAATATTCCTCTTAGCCATAACCAACTTCTTCTTATGTAAGGCCTTAGCCTCACCTCCCTCTAGAACTGGAACCTCCTCATTGATATAGGAGTCCAACTCATTTTCTTCCAGGACCAGAGAGATCCTATACTTCTAGGCTCAGAAGTTATCAGCTCCCTCAAGCTTTTCATTGAGCTTGGTATGATGAGACATCTTAACTAAGAACCTCAAATGGAAATACAAAAGATTTAGATCTTACCAGGTCAAGATGTCAGATCTGGATTTGGAGCTGAATTTCTGCAGTGTTGGTTCAGGAGCAGATTAGGGTTTGAGTTTTCTGGATTTCTATCCAACCAAATGCTTTGATATTGATCTCTAAACTTCGATTTTGAGGAGGAGATCAATCTAGGCCTAGGATCACTCAAAAATTCCACTTCTATGGAAATCCCTAATTTTCGTTAGGAGTGTTGGGTCAAAAACTGAAAATGCTCAGAATCAGATTCTGCTTCGACAGAAAGATGTGCCCTAGGGAGGAGTGTCATCCCAACCTTCTTTTGCTAAAAAAATATGGAGAGATATCCAAAAAGTAGTAATCCCTAGTTCTCGCAGTTGCATAATGTCTTCTTCTCAGGTTAGCTCTGATGCCATGTTAGATTTTTAACATTAAGCTAGCATTATATTAGGATCTTTTAACTGAGAGAATAACAAGAACAACAATCAAACACAAGAGATAATGAACACAGTGTTTTTCCTCGGGGAAACCATAAATGAAGAAAACCCCGCAACTTCCTCAGAGATAGAATCAACACCTAAAGTAAAACCCGAAAATAGTAATATGATCTCTCGACAACAGTAGCCTCTTTCTGCCTAGCCCTAGTAGCTTCTTTTTCCTCAGCTATGCACTACAACTGAGTGTGAGTGGGTGTGTGATAAATAGAGAGACTCGCTCTCTATTTATACTAATTCATGACTTAACAATAACTTACTAGGGCCGACTTCACTAGGAGAATCTAATAACCCTAGTGCCCCGAAACTGTGGGGATTTTGACCCTTAATCAATAGGAGGGTTACCCACAATGACTTGACATGACTTGTTTACATTATAGAACCTTCCGATAGGAATATCGGGGCATGACATGACTCAAATACATTACAGAAACATTCCAGAATAAACATTGGGGTACAATAGATAAGAAATACAAATGAATACATTCTAAAGTTACAATTACATCAACATGAAGAGGTTCAGGATGATGGACTACATGACCACACCTATGGCATCAAACCTCAAGCTATTGAGTGATGCTTCATCATAAGCTATTGATGCCATGATGTATCATCAGATGATTTGTTTCTTGATGTACCTAATGAATACGAGACCAGATATTTTCTTTGTTGTGATCAACAACTTGAGCTAGTTCCTATCATATCCAAGACATGTTCAATTCATTGCTGCAAAGCATATTTTGAGGTACCTGAAGGGTACACTTGATTATGGGCTCAAGTATGAGGAAAATCAGAAGATTAACCTAGAGGGTTATGTGGATTCATATTCAGAGGGAATTTCCATTGATAGGAAGAGCACTTCGAGGTGCTACTTCAGTATGGGATCAAGTCTGATCTCTTGGTTTGGTAGGATGGAGTCTTGTATGGCATTGAGTATAGATGAGGCAAAAGATGTTGCCACTTGCTATTTGGGAGGTAGTATGATTATTTTGAGAACTACTATTTGATTTTCTTGATCTGACTTGCATTTTTGTATGATGTAGAGAGGAGCAGTAAAGCTCCAATATGGGATCCAGATCGAGATCTCTCGAATGACGAAGTTCTAGCAGAGTCAGTGAGACAGGTTGTCTGAGCATAAATCCTGGAAAATATCATACATTTCTCAGATGTAATCGGCCTTTTAGGTTGTCCTCGAATGTAATTGGTCCTGGCGAAGCTCACAGGTTATCCTTGAACGTAATCATCCCTGATGTGATTCTATGTTAGAAATGGCAAAAGTGAATTTTGAGTACTTCAGGGAGAAGCTTGGTGTTCTCTAGATTGAGGTTCCCTCCAAGGGGAAATGATGAGACCTAAAGCCATTCTAACATGGTGAGAGGATTAGGTTCCTTCCATGGTCATATGTAAGGGCTCGGCCATTCTATCATGGTGAGAGGATTGGTTCCTTCCATGTTAGATATGAGTGCTGAGCCATTCTGATATGACTATATCATTGGTTTCTACATGATCAGATATAAGGGTTGTTTCCATTATCTAAATGGAGGTACCTGGTCAGTTACCAGGAATAATCAGTATAGGATTGAGGGCCATTCTGATATGACTATGGGATGTAGTCTCACATGATCAGATATAAGTGCAGGTCCATTCTGATGTGGTTAAGGGATATGTTCCCACTTGATTAGATATAAGGGTTGTTTCCATTCTCTAAATGGAGGCACTTGGTAAGTTACCAGGAACCCTCAGTCTGGGACTTAGAGCCTTTTTGATGATTTAAGGTCAAATGTAAGGGCTGTGCCATTCTAACATGGTGAGAGGATTAATTTCCTTCCATGGTCAGATGTAAGTGTTGTGCCATTCTGACATGGTGAGAGGATTAAGTTCCTTCCATGGTCAAATGTAAGGTATGGGCCATTCTCACATGGTGAGAGGATTAAGTTCCTTCCATGGTTAGATGTGAGGGCTGGGCCATTTTGACATGATGGTGGATGTGTTCCTCTCATGGTCAAATGTGAGTGCTGGGTGTGCCTTTTTGGCGAGTTAAGGTCAGATGTAAGTGTTGGGTGGGTATTTTTGACTTCAATTCAGATATAAGTGCTGAAAAATACCTACATGGAGGCTAGGCCTACAACCAACATGAAAAATGGTTGGGTCTGTAGAAATTCTTGTGATTAGAAGAATCAAGAGATAGCACCAGTGATGATAACCCAGTGATGATCTAGATCGAGTGATGATCTAGATCCAATGATAATGATTCAGCACTGTTGATCCAGATCGAGTGATGATCTAGATCCAATGATGATGATCCAGCTATGATGATCTAGCAGTGACGATCTAGATCTAGTGATGATGATCCAGATCGAGTGATGATCCAGATCTAGTGATGATGATCGATATCGAGTGATGATCCAGATCTAGTGATGATGATCCAGATCAAGTGATGATCCAAATCCAGATGAATATGACTTGAAGATGAAGATGACTTGAAGATGAAGATGACGAGAACTCAATGATGATCCGAATGATATAGAGAAGAAGACTTGTGTTGATAAATTGTGTTGAGAGAATACCTTCCTAGTTAAGAGGGAGTGTTGATGTATTTGTAACTTCAGAATGTATTCACTTGTATATATTATGTATTGTACTCTGATGTTTATTCCAGGAATTTTTTGTAATGTTTTTGAGTCATGTCATGCGATGTTCCTATCGGGAGATTCAATAATGTAAACAAGTCATGTAAAGTCATTGTGGGTAACCCTCCTATTGATCAAGGGTTAAAGTCCCCACAGTTGTGGGGCATTAGGGTTATTAGAATCTCCCAGAGATGTCGGATCTAGTAAGTAATTGTTAAGTGAGGCCGACATGTTGGAGTGGACATTAAGTGAATGAAAGAATATAAATAGAGAGTGAGCCTCTCTATTTATAACACATGCACTCACTCGGTAGGGCACATGAGTGAGAGAGAAGCTGCTAGGACAAGAAAGAGACTATTGCTATCGAGAGATCATATTTATGTTTTTGGGTTTTACTTTTGGTGCTGATTCTATCTCTGAGGAAGTTGCGGGGTTTTCTCCTTTATGGTTTCCTCGAGGAAAATTCTTTGTGTCTCTTGTCTCTTGTGTTATTATTGTGCATGTTATTCCCTCAGTTAAAGATCCTAAGATCATAATGCTAGCTTGAATGATTAAAATATAACACCGACAAGCACCTGGGTCAATCAATATTGAAATAGAAGTGTTTAAGAGCTTATGTTCTATCTCTCCCATGGTATCCTGATGGTCTGCATATCGGCCATCCAAGTCTACATAAATCCTCGGTGTTCCAACTATGTCCTCTACCGTTGGTTCTTCTTGTAAGTTGTGCAAGACCTGATTGGTCTTTTTCTTACAGTCTTGGGCATAATGAGGCCCTTGGCATTTCCTAAATTTGATTTGCAGTGGGGCAACATTGGCTCCCCCATTTTCTGTTGGCTTGTTAGCATTTGGAGCGGGTACATATGGATTTGTACCTCTTTTGCTGAAGTACTTGTTGCATGGAAAAATGTTGTTCTGTTTTCTGTAATGTGGTGGGTTAAAACCTATTTTTTAGTTGTCAAAGAAGTTTTTAGAACTATCTCTGCTTCTGTTAATGTTCTCTTGCCTAAGTTGTCCATGCTCATAACAAAGCCTAGATTTGTGTAAGGCGGTGTCAAAAGTTTTAGGCATGTGAAATTCAATCGTTTCTCGAAAGTTGGGAGGAATACATCCTAAAAACTATTGTATTTTTACTCTCTCGTCCTTGATGTATGGTACATAATGCAACGGATCCAAAAATCTGTTAATAAAATCATCCATAGTCATGGATCCCATACGTAACTTGTGAAATTATTTCACCTATCTGTCGAAGAACCTTTCCGACATTTATTTCTCTTGAAAAATCTTGTGAAACTTACTCCACAATATTTCTC
Organism: Pseudotsuga menziesii; assembly: GCA_001517045.1. Taxonomy (NCBI): domain Eukaryota; kingdom Viridiplantae; phylum Streptophyta; class Pinopsida; order Pinales; family Pinaceae; genus Pseudotsuga; species Pseudotsuga menziesii. The sequence continues at coordinate 90,479 of LPNX010139083.1, read as the reverse complement.
TTAACTCATCTTTCTTGGTATGCTTCAAGTCTCTCCACCATCTAGATTCTTTTCCGTTTAAGTTATAGATGGATAGATGGGATTTCATTTCGCTAGAGTAGTTATGAACTTGGAAATTTTTTCTCATACCCAAAATCCATTCTTCAGCTTTCTCCCCCATGTTCATATCTCCTTCATATGTTGGGGATTTTATTTTTCAGAATTCTCCCTGGAGATTGTCATCATTTATCGGTTTCTTTCTTCATGGAGAAAGAGAGTCATTGCTATAAGGACAATGATAATCTCCTTCTAGAGGTTCAGGGGTATGTTCTTCTTTTCCTTCTTCTCTCAGGATGCTGTCCCATTTATGATAAAATTATTTCTTGAACCTGTTTGTGGAATAAGTGGGTTTTCCCTGTGGGCTTCCCCCCATCATGTTTCATAACAATGCTTCATTAATTTCTTGTTATTCCTTTCTTTTATTCAGATTATCATCTCTAAAAATCTGCAATTCTTCTTAGAGACTTTCTATGGTTTTCATTATATCATAACTTATCTCCACCACCAATTCTACTTTCTAGGTGGGGGTATTCAACTTTCCTTGCGAGGTTTTGTCTTCTTCAGTGTTCATGTTCTGAACCATTCTTTTAAGATCCCACAATTGCAAATTTTTAATAATAGGAAAATTTTATTTTAGTTAACAAAATTTAAAAAAATAATTTATTTTCTTGTGACAAATGATTGGTACGCCCATTTGGTCTCTTAGTGTTGAAACTGGGCTCTGATACCACTTGTAATGTCCCAAAATTTGAAAAAAAAAAAAATTAGGCTAGTCAAATACTACATGAACTGGACATTATCTTAACTTATGTGGAATGTGTCGCACTATGTTTTACTCCACTGTATTTTCGTAAGCTATTCTTACTTCCTTCTAGGTGTTTCCCCCAATGTGGTTATTATTGCAATGCTATGTTGTCGTTATGTTGCTTATTATCTAATTTTGATGGTTATATATTTACATGTATGTATGTAAGGTCAATTGATTACTCATTGGTAATAAGTTTTGATTACTGTTTATGAATATTTCTAACTTAACTTGTATTTTCAATGGGTGGAGTGGTGGGACTTGTTTCCCTTGTAAAAAAACACCGGAATGGTAACTAATTTTACTTGTTGCTATAGGGCTTACTTAGTTCTTATGGAACTAATGCATTTATTTCTTTGTTTTTTGTAGGTGCACTTAATGACAAAAAACTGATTATAATAGTGAAATAAGACATACTTCCTATGCTCACTACCACACAACTTGGATGACGAATAGACCTATAGTTCTATCCTAGTGATTATTATTACAATCGTTATTTGTTGTTTACACAAGGATGGGTGTTATTAATCCTATGTTTTTATTGGTTACCATTATTGTTTATGGTCTTATGACCTTGATTTAGTTTGATCCCGCACTTAAGTGAAGGCTTTACATTTCCTCTGTGAGCAGGGGGCATGTGTTCGACTCGAAGCGGTCCTCGAATAGGAAGCTAGCTATTGTCAATCCATCCAGTCATTCACAGTGAAGCCACGTGTAATACATTTCACCCACTTATTTTTTAACTCATGCTAATCATTTGGGGATTTGATAGATATCCCTCATTTGGAGGTTGTATGATTGTATTGTGGAGAACACGCCTTTGGTTGATTTAGATAGATTAGGAAGCAACCATCTACACCATCGTTGTATTTAAATTTAATAAGTAAATGCAGGTGTTTCTCATTATGACCACCTCAACTAGATCTCCAACCTCAATTCAAAAGGAATCCAATGTTGCTCATTGGAATTGGAGCCTGGGGTTTTGGGTTGTGTTTTCTCTTCCAAAGGGAGCGTTCTGAGCCCTTTTCTTACATAATCCTTCACGCCATGAACCAAAGATTCAGGATTATGGTAAAAAAAATCACATTTCAGTTGGTTTGCTTTCAAAATATTGGAGCAATATCTGAAGAGATCTATGTATCTATGTATCTTTAACCCAAATGCAAACCAAAATTGCTTTCAAATTTCTGACAGATCTAATGCAGTCAAACACTCAAATCAATACATGGGGTGATAATATGCCCTAAAACCGAACAACAGATTAAAAATCATCTGTAAAACTAGCTCACACAAACATGAACAACGTCCAAAAGCAAAGAACATGTAATATCCTGAATTTTGGACCTACCATTTATAGGCATGAGCCTATTGACCATGATGATTATATTGATGTTTTATTTTACATTGGGTCAAAGACCCCACTACATATGAACATGATGATCTGTTTTGTATATTGGGCGTAATCCAATTGTTGATGATATATAGGTATATATATGTTTTTTGTTGGGCCTAGACCCTGAAGCACATGATTGATGAAATGTTTGTGTTGGGAGTGGACCCTGAAGTGCATGATCGATGAGATGTTTTGTGTTGAGCAAGAGGCTCTGGAGCACATGAGAACTTACATTTATGTTGAGCATAAAGGTATGGAACACATGAAAATATAATTGGAAATGTTGGGCATAAGCCCTGGAGCATTCCATGTTGATGTTGAGCATAAGCTCTAGAGCATTGGATCTTTAGCCATTGTATCCTTAGGTGTATCGTACAAGTACATCCTAGCATTTAGTGTTGAGCAAATGCTCTAGAATTGAACTATGTTTGTAACTCCCTACTATAGGAATTGAGTATGGGCTTTGGTAAGTGCTAGGGGTTACTAAAAAGAATCTAATAACTTCCGAGTGAAAACGACTCGAGAAAAATATTGATCATCATACTTATTTATAAGTAATTAAATGAAATTTCGAATTTCTTTATTCTCATCAAAGTACTGAAGAGCTACCACATTATACGAGGGAAATCCAACATGCAAGGATGTTAAGAGTTGCCTAGCCTAGTAAAACTAAGCCATTTATCTACTTGACCTTTGTAAGGAAGTGTCATTAAGTCTAGGGATCATGATACATGATGCCCAAAGACAAATGTTAACAAGTATTTTAATACTATGTATTTTATACATAGTATGTATAAAGAATTAGTTATGATTAATTATATAATTAAATAAAGAAAGAAGAGAAGCTCCACCAATTATTATTTATTATTTAATAAATAGTGAAATAACTATGAAAGACTAACTAGGAACTAGTTAAAAGTTTCTAGGCTAAGAATTGAAAATTACCCCAGTAAATTAAAAAGGGTTAAATCAAGAAACCAATGATTTCTTGATTTAACTACCCCTTTGACTGAAAAGTCTGCCTATAAAGACTCAAGCCAAGCAAAGGCTTAGGGTTCTGATTTTTCTCTTGGAGAATTATTATTCTGCATGTTTTTGCTCTCAAGTGTTTTCTTGGAGAACTTTCTCCTCCAAGGAAAAGAGGATTGATTTAGAATCTGAATACCAGATAGGAAACCCTACCTTAGGAGCTCTAAGCTACTTGCATATTGGATTCCAGCTCGGGGGGATTCGGATTATAACTAGGAATGGTTTTGGATCATGGTTGGGAGGAACATGGTAGTTCCCAAGTGATTTGGTCATCAAAACTAGAGGTCAGATCTCTCTTAAATTAATAATGTTGATTATTTGAAAAGTGTGCAGGTTCAGCCATTAAAGGAGCTTTAGGAAGATAAATTACAGGTACAAATTCTTAGTATGTCAAAGTTCAGTTATATGGTAAATGCAGGCTGCTTTATGTAAAAGCTTCTCTACATTTTACTAACCCTAGGTAATTGATGTTCTGTTTAGATTTTTCTAGTGTCTTTATCTCTATTCAATATTCCTAGGATTTGAAATATTATCATAGGCTATTTATAGCTAGGTTCCAATCTGTAAAATTTGTGTTCTGTATTCATTTCATATTCATAAATTTATACTGTAGACTAGGTAAAGTCTAGATCTGCTATTCAATTGTTCACCTATTATTATATCTCTATTGACATATTACATTTGTCAGTAGAGACATGTGTTTCAGATTATAGTAGATTTAACCATAGGAATAAGTTTAAAGAAATAAAAATTCTATATCGATACCCTAGGGTATTACTTACAACCAAAGCTATTCTTTTATAAGATAACTATATATACATATAAATTAACTATCAGGTATAAATATCTATAAAAATATATCTATGCATTCATTTCCAAAATTAAATAATCCATCTAAGACCTTTTAAGGTCTGTAATCATATAACAAATTACATTTTAAATACTCCACATAAACAAAAACCACATTAAATTTAAATAGAGGGATATCGTGACCATTCATGTGGTCTTTATCAAGACTCTTCCAAAAAATATACAGTATTAACATCTACCTTAAAATACCATAAAGCACATGCATTATATCTTTAAAAAATCCTTATAGTATCCATCTTCACATAACCATAAACCAAGTTACATAATTCAACATCATAACATAAATCCATTTATTACAACAGAAGCAGGAATTGAATCATGTGGGCATGCAAGCCCAGCTTGTGTTATTCATCAAAATATGTTACATTAAAAACATCGTTGCCAACAGAGGTCACGACATCAATTAGCATGGATGTCAAGAACCAAGGCAATATCTAATAAATAACCCATACATATTATTTATACCTACAACAACCAAATCCTATAATCGTTCTCACACCGGCCACGCTGTACGAATTCATATGTAGGATGTGGTTTTTAATTAAACCCTTTAAAATATTTATAGAGTACAATTTACATTAAGAATAATGAATTCCATCATAGGTCTGCATACCCTAGCCACCACAGAAACCACTAACATCCAAGTACTCACCTCAGTCATGGCCTCGACCAAGTAATATTTTAAATACAATACATAGTCACTACCATTCTAAACCCTACACTACACCAGCGCAGCCTATGGGAAGGAACATGCCATCAACGGGATGGAATATACCCACATTGTCTACATATTTCTACTCTAAATTCCATAATACACAGAAAACAAATACCATAGACAATTTAAATAAAAGATATCGCAGCACTGTGGTAAGGCTCATGCCATTGACGGCATGGTATTTTTCCCACACTGTCAAGATATTGAATTATTTCTTAACTAAACAAACCAATAGCATTTACGCATAGAGCATTTGGTAAGGCGTATGCTTCTGTCCATTAAAAACCCAACTCTTTTAAAAACAGTGCCTCATAAAAATGCAGGAGTAAAATCGCATACACCACATATTATGTTTAAGCATTGCATATTATCAAAACCATACATCTATTTACACCACAATCTGAAATGTCTATACACAATCACCATTGAAGGACGATACAAGGTTTTACACAGGGTGCCAATGGGCTATGGCACCATTGCTTACAATGGTGCAGCCCATGGCTTTAAAAGCCCAACAACCAAAATCTTAATGAGTTACATAACCAAAATAATATTACACAGAGATGAATGACCAAGAAAAAATTCACAGCACAACATCTCAACATTAGAAATAAACCAAGTATGTATTCAAGCCTGAAGGTGAAATTGATTTTGCTACAGCACCAAACCCCAACCAAAACAACCATGAGAAAATGTACCTTTTCCATAGGATTGAAGGTTAACAAGCATAATCTTGATTTGTAGGCTTACCGTGACCATGATTGTAATGCTTGGAGCCAATGGAGTCATAGCCACACTGCTCCTCCATTCCTTCGGCACCTGCAAGTAATAAGCAATGGGGATGAGGAGCATGCCATTACTACCAAACTGTAAACCAAATAATGTGTAGGCTTAGGAGAGTTCACACGGGCTTACCTTCACAAGCATGAGGTTTCCTCCACGACCATACCTTTGCGTAGAGCCAAACCACGAAACCCCCAAATGACAAATACATTGCACATCTATCGTGAGCCAAGCCTAAGGGAAGGCTGTCATGATTCATGAAGAGCATTAAATGCACCAGGCTAGAGTCCATTATCGTTTCAACAAACCCACTCCCATAGTCATGATTTGCTACAATGTATCGAATGTGACCACCCTTCATACCATCGCTTAAACCTTGTAATATATGGTTCATACAATATACTAAGTCACCCCAAATGTTAAACATCAACATTATCACATTACAAGGCTTGAACCACCTTAGCATTACCATAATACTTAGTCATAGGTTGCGCTAGTTCAAGTTTAAGAGCTTTTATTAGGAATGTAGATAAGGTTTAGTACATAGGTTTAGAGCTTCAGTTTTAATACCATAGTATTTAGGCGTTTATGCTTAAGCACGATGGCATACAAAGTATGCCATGTAAACCTCTCGGATTATCAAATTCAAAGCTCTGATCTCAAACCAATAAATAACCCGCCAATAAAAGAACATAGGAAATGTTAAAAAGAATTTATAGTAATAATATACATAGCATGAAAAGATATTAATGACATCTAAAACTTACGAATTTAAGACCATAATGAAGAATAATCAATGTACATGAAATTTATCCCTAATGGATAAATTGACAATAACGACACTTACCAAGTTTGAAAAATACCAAGTCGATAGGTAGCATAATAACTAGTAGTAGGTTATCAACGACCAAGTCTTTCAACACACTGTACCTCTAATCCCATCGCAAATAATGAACTGCATAAACAAAAGAGAAAGGTTCCTTAGTTCAATTGAACTAGGTAATCCTGTGTAACCAAGAAATACCTTACCTCTCAGATCGTCATGGGAGAACTAGTCCTACCATTCCACCACTTTATTCCCATAAACAAAGTTAGTTATACTTAATAAATAGAGTGCACGTGTAGAATTAAATCAATGAACTATAAAATTTACTAACTCACCGAGAGTAATAACTAAGATGTATAATTCGTTTAAATAATAGAATTAAGACATAAGAAGTAAATGAACTAATAATCATTGAACAGATAAGATATTAACAAGACAATATGAGCAGTTTCTGAAGGGATTGAAAGTTAAGTAGCGCATGCAATTCTGTAGGAGTAATAATGATCCTCTTTGAGCAGTTTTCTACTAGCCTATAATTTTTTTTTTCAATTTTTGGGGACATTACAAGTGGTATCAGAGCCCAGTTTCAATACTGAGAGACTTATGAGCGTACTAGGCATTCACGTAGAAAAAATAAAGTATGATAAGTAAATTTTGTTACTAACAGAAATTTTTGCTGATATTAAAAATTTTCTTGTTACAGGAAAATTTTTAGAGTGTTGTTTAGTTTATGAAAACTGAGAGAGAAAACAACCGACAAGAAGAAATGACTACCCCCACTCTGAAAGTGAACTTGGTGTTTGAGCTAAACTTTGATGTGCTGAAAAACTTTGCATAGTCTTGAAGCTGAACGGAAGAGTTTCAAAGAAGACAGTCTAAATGAAAGAAAGGAACAACAAGCCATAAATGAAGCATTATTGCTTAACATGACAGGAGCAAGCCCGTAAGGTAAACCTACCCAGTCCACCAATAGATCCAAAAGAGAACCGTACCATGAGCTGGCCAGCAGCCCAAGAGAAGCAGAAAAAGAAGGTACACCTGAAGCATATAAAGGAGATCATCACAATCTTGCTAGTGATGACTCACTCTCTCCACGGAGAAAGAGGCAAAGAAGTGATGACATTCTTCAGGGGGAGTTTCAAAAAATAAGAGCCTCGACCTATGAAGGTGAAGTAAATACGAGAGACAAGGCTGAAGAATGGTTATTGGGAATGAGTAAGTATTTCCAGGTTCATAACTATTCAAGTGTGATGCAAGCTAATCTTTCCATCTACAACCTAAATGGTAAGGCAGCAAGATGGTGGCGAGATTTAAAGCACACTAAGAAAGATGAGCTGCGAGAAATAAGCTAGGAAAACTTTTGAAAGATTTTCCAAGAAAATACATGTCAAAAAGGTTCTTCGACTGCAAGGTAAAAGAGTTCCATGAACTGCGCATGGGCTCCATGACTATGGACGCATTTATAAATAGATTTCTAGATCTGCTGCATTATGTACCGTATATCAAAGAAGAGAATGTGAAGATCCAATAGTTCTTAGGATGTATTCCTCCCAGTTTTCGAGACAGGATTAAATTTGACATGCCAAAGACACTAGATACTACACTACACAAGGCCATAATCTGTTATGAGCATGGGAAGTTATGGCAAGAAAGACAAAACTGAAATAGAGAAAAGTCTAGAAACGTTTCTAATAACCGCAAGCCTGGGTCAAACCCGCAGCCTTATAGAAAGAAAAATAAACTAGGTATGAAATCTTATGTACCAACTCCTTATGGTAATAAGAAAGTGGCAAGTGGAGCCAATGCTACCCCTTTAGCGATCAAGTGTTGGAAACGCAACGGGCCGCATTATGCCCGAGATTGTAAGAACAAGAACAATGGATTCTTGGATAACCTGCAAGAAGAACCTACCATTGAGGATGTAGCAGGAACCCAATGAATCTATGTAGCATTAGATGGCCAACAGGCAGACCATCAAGCTACCATGGTCAATATTGAAGGTAAGATCTTGAACACCTTTGTTTCAATACTTATTGATCACGTTGCTTGCCAGAGCTATGTTGCACCTAATATTGTTGATTTATGCAAGTTAGGAAAAGTAAAGCATGATAAACCTTGGTTGGTATAGTTAGCCACCGATACAAAACAAAAGGTTTCGGAAATTGTTAAAGAATGTGAAGTAAAACTTAATGGTTTCCTTACTAAGGTAAACCTGAACATCCTACCTTTAGGATCATACGATATTCTTATCAGCATGGACTGGTTGGAATAGCACCATGCCATGCTCGATTGTCTACACAAGTCTATCTTTTGTACTGATAGACAAGGGAACCAAGTGAAGGTTCAAGGCATCCCCAAGAAAGTTTCTGTAAGACAAATCTATGCCTTACAAGTGAAGAAGTCTGTTAGGAAGGGTTGCAAATTATTTGCAGTGAACATCCAACATGTAGAGTTGGATAGAGAACAACGCATAAAAGACTTCCCCGTTCTTGAAAAATTCAAGGATGTGTTTCCTGAGGAAATCCCTAGATTACCTCCAAAATGAGACCTAGACTTTTCTATCGAACTGACCCCAGGATCAGTTCCAGCCTCCAAATCCCCTCACCACATGAGTGCACAAGAATTGGTGGAACTCAAACTGTAGTTGGAGGAGTTAATAGAGAAAGTGTATATCCGACCCAGTGGGTCCCCCTGGGGAGCACCGATTTTGTTTGTAAAGAATAAGGAAGGTACGACATGATCTGCATTTATTACTGTCAGTTGAAGAAAATGACTATAAAGAACTTTTACCCGCTCCCTAGGATCGAATTTGTTCGACCATGTGGGAGGAACCAAAATATTTTTGAAGATTGACCTGCGATTCGGGTACCATCAGGTACGGATCCGAGACGAATATATTCCAAAGACCACTTTTAGTACGAGGTATGGGCACTACGAGTTTGTAGTGATGCTATTCAGGTTGAGCAATGCACCCACAAACTTTATGTGTGTGATGAAAATCATATTCAGTAAGTATCTGGATAAGTTTGTACTAGTATTTATTGATGAGATTCTAGTTTATTCCAAGAGTAAGGAGGAACACGAAGAACACCTTCACATAGTACTTCAAGTGTTGAGAGAATACAATCTCTACGCCAAGTTTAGTAAATGTGATTTTTACAAACCACAAATACAGTACCTAGGTCACATCATATTTGAGGAAGGGATAGCTGTGGACCTGAAAAAGATTCGAGCCATAAAGGATTGGCCTACCCTGACTAGTGTCATTGATATTAGCTCCTTTCTGGGTTTAGCCAAATATTATCGAAATTTCATTGAGAACTTCCCGATAATCGCTTGCCCCATGACGGCTTTGTAGAGGAAAGCAAACAAGTTCTTATGGACTGACAAGTGTGAAAGAAGGTTTTCAAAAGATTAAGAATCTTTTGATGACCGCACCAATGTTGCGAATTGCGGATCCCAATCGGTATTTCATTGTATGCACGTATGCAAGCAAGGAAGGACTTGGAGGATTCCTCTTGCAAAATGACCATGTGATCTATTATGAATCACAGAAATTAAAAGAGCGTGAGCAGAATTATCCCATGCACGATCTTGAGCTAGCAGCCATTATCCACGCTCTGAAGATGTGGAGGGACTATCTCATGGGAAGGAAGTTCCTTCTAAAGACTAACAATATGATTCTAAAGTATCTATTCGATCAACCCGATCTGAATGCTAGGCAAGCCAGATGGTTGGATTTCTTGAGTGAATATCACTTTGAACTAAAGCACATTTAGGGCAAAGAGAACAAAGTTTCCGATGCTTTGAGTCGACGAACTCATATGATATATGAGGTGACCCTTGGTCAAACTGATGTAGATTTGCATGAGAATATTAGAACGACCAACAGGGTTGACCCGCTCTATGTGGAAATCCTCAAGAAGGTCCAAGAGGACTGATTGTTTCAACAACAAAAGGAATACAAGGTGGATGACTCTGGACTACTATGGCCTAAGGATAGATTGTATGTTATAGATGGAGGGGACATTCGGTCCAGCATCCTCACATAATTTCATAGGGAACCCTACTTGGGGCACCTGGGATATCAAAAGATGATATCTACCGTCAAGAGACACTTTTTCTGGCCTAAGCTAAAGGCCAACATTGCAACGTTTATTGTGAAATTTCAGGAATCCCAGCTAGTTAAAGCTGAGCACTAGCATCCTTCAAGATTGCTACAGCAATTGCCCATTCTAGAATGGAAATGGGAGGTTATCAGTATGGATTTTATTACTATATTACTGAAAAGCAAGAATCAAAATGATTTCATCTTCATAGTCATTGACAAGCTGTCAAAGGCAACACACTTCATCCCCGTGTAATCGACCTACAAGGCCGTGAAAATTGCCGATATCTTCCTGAAAGAGATATTTAGATTGCATGGGATACCCAAATCAATTATCTCAAATCGAGATGTTAAGTTTACAAGAAACTTTTGGATATCTTTATTCTCTGTATTATAGATGGAACTGAACTTTATCACTACTTATCACCCGCAAACGGACGGGAAGATTGAAATAGTAAGCCAAATTATTGAAGACACGCTTCGATTGTATGTCATGAACAACCCCACCAAGTGGGAGGATTATCTGCACCTTGTAGAGTTTGCATATAACAATGGGTATTAGGCTTCCTCCAATATGAGTCCTTTTGAGGTACTCTATGGACGAAAATGTAGGACACCCGTTACTTGGGACAATCTGGTGGATTGGCTCATGTTAGGGCCTGACCTATTATTGGACTTGAAAAAGTTAGTTACCAAGGTCTAGGGAAACCTTAAAGAGGCACAAGACTGTCAGAAGAGTTATGCAGATAAGAAAAGAAAAGATAAAGACTACCAAGTAGGTGAGCATGTCTACTTGAAAGTGAAGGCAAAATGGAGCTTGTTGAGCTTGGTTAGGTGTGGTAAGTTACAACCTAGATTTTGTGGGCCTTTTGAAATTATGGCCAAGAAAGGACAAGTGGCTTATGAACTAGCATTACCTGCGCACGTAAGAGTTCATAATGTTTTCCATGCATCTTTATTAAATAAATATGTTTATGACACTAAGCATGTCATTTATTGGTCACTATTATAGGTAGAACCTGAGGGAGAATTTGCCCCTGAGCCTTTGCATATATTGGGCAAGAGAAAAGTGCAGCTTCAGAAGCACACTTTAGTCCAATTGAAAGTGCAGTGGAAGCACATTGAGGTAGATGAGGCTACCTGGGAGAATGAGGCCACCATGAGAAAGGCTTACCCCACCTTGTTTCATGATATCATTCAAAATCCCTAGAACACTAGGGCTGATGTTGTACTAAACGAAGAGGGATGTAATATCCTGAATTTTGGACCTACCATTTATAGGCATGAGCCTATTAACATTGATGATTATATTGATGTTTTATTTTACATTGGGTCAAAGACCCCAATGCATATGAACATGATGATTTATTTTTTATATTGGGTGTAAGACAATTGTTGATGATATATAGGTATATATATGTTTTGTGTTGGGCGTGGACCCTGAAGTGCATGATTGATGAAATGTTTGTGTTGGGAGTGGACCCTGAAGCGCATGATCGATGAGATGTTTTGTGTTGAGAAAGAGGCTCTAGAGCACATGAGAACTTACATTTGTGTTGAGCATAAAGCTCTGGAACACATAAAAATATATTTGAAAATGTTGGGCATAAGCCCTGGAGCATTCCATGTTGATGTGCAACATAAGCTCTGGAGCATCAAATCTTTGGCCATTATATCCCTAGGTGTATCATACAAGTACATCCTATAATTCAGTGTTGAGAGAATGCTCTAGAATTGCACTATGTTTGTAACTCCCTACTATAGGCATTGAGTATGGGCTTTGGTAACCGCTAGGGGTTACTGAAAAGAATTTAATAACTTCCAAGTGAAAATGTCTCGAGAAAGATATTGATCAGCATCATACTTATTTATAAGTGATTAAATGAAATTTCAAATTTCTGTATTCTCATCAAAGTAGTGAAGAGCTACCACATTATATGAGGGAAATCCAACATGCAAGGATGTTTAGAGTTTCCTAGCCTAGGAGACCTAAGCCATCTATCTACTTGACCTTCGTAAGGAAGTGTCTTTAAGTCTAGGGATAATGATACATGATTCCCAAAGAAAAATGTTAACAAGTATTTTATACATAGTATGTATAAATAATTAATTATGATTAATTATATAATTAAATAAAGAAAGAAGAGAAGCTCCACCAATTATTATTTATTATTTAATAAATAGTGAAATAACTATGAAAGACTAACTAGGAACTAGGTAAAAGTTCCTAGGCTAAGAATTGAAAATTACCCCAGTAAATTAAAAAGCGTTAAATCAAGAAATCAAGGATTTCTTGATTTAACTGCCCCTTTGACTGAAAATTCTTTCTATAAAGACTCAAGCCGAGCAAAGGCTTGGGATTCTGATTTTTCTCTCAGAGAATTATTATTCTGCCTATTTTTTCTCTCAAGTGTTTTCTTGGAGAATTTTCTCCTAGAAGGAAAAGAGGATTGATTCAAAAACTGAATACCAAATAGGAAACCCTACCTTAGGAGCTCTAATCTACTTGCATGTTGGAGTCCAACTCGAGGGGATCCATATTAGAACCAGGAATGATTTCGGGTCATGGTTGGGAGGAACGTGGTAGTTCCCAAGTGATTTGGTCATCAAAATCGGAGGTCATATCTATATTAAATTGATAATACTGAACTTATTTGAAAAGTGTGCAGGTTGAGCCATTAAAGGAGCTTCGGGAAGATAAATTACAGCTATGATTTCCTAGTATGTCAAAGTTCAGTTCTAGGGTAAATGCAGGCTACTTTATGTAAAAGATTCTATACATTTTACTAACCCTAGGTAATTGATGTTCTGTTTAGATTTTTCTAGGGTCTTTATCTCTCTTCGATATTCCTAGGATTGGAAATATTATCATAGGGTTTTTATAGCTAGGTTCCCATCTATAAAATTTGTGTTCAATATTCATTTCATATTCATAAATTTATACTATAGACTAGGTAAAATCTAGATCTGCTATTCAATTGTTCACCTATTATTATATCTCTATTGACATATTGCATTTGTCAGTAGAGACATGCGTTTCAAATTATAGTAGATTTAACCATAAGAATAAGTTTAAAGAAATAAAAATGCTATATCAATACCCTAGGGTATTACTTACAACTAGAGCTATTCGTTTATAAGATAACTATATATACATATAAATAAACTATCAGGCATAAATCTCTATAAAAATCTATCTATGCATTCATTTCCAAAATTAAATAATCCATCTAAGACCTTTCAAGGTCTATAATCTTATAACAAATTACATTTTAAATACTCCACATAAACAAAAACCACATTAAATTTAAACAAAGGGATATCATGACCATTCATGTGGTCCTTATCAAGACTCTGCCATAAACTCTACAATCTTAACATCTACCTTAAAATACCATAAAGAACATGAATTATATCTTTAAAAAATCCATATAATATCCATCTTCACATAACCATAAACCAAGTTACATAATTCAACATCATAACATAAATCCATTTATTACAACAGAAGCAAGAATCAAATCATGTGGGCATGCAAGCCCAGCTTGTGTTATTCATCAAAATACATTACATTAAAAACATCATTTTCAATAGAGGTCGCGACATCGATTCCCATGGATGTCAAGACCCAAGGCAATATCAAATAAATAACCCATACATATTATTTATACCTACAACAACCAAATCCTATAATCATTCTCACACCGACCACATTGTATGAATTTGTATGCAGGCTGTGGTTTTTAATTAAACCCTTTAAAATATTTACAGAGTCCAATTTACATTAATAATAAGGAATACCATCACAGGTCTACATACCCTGGCCACCACAAAAACCACTAACATCCAAGTACTCACATCAATCATGGCCTCAGCCAAGTAATATTTTAAATAAAATACATTGTCACTACCATTCTAAACCATAGGATACACCATCGAAGCCTGTTGGAAGGCACATGCCATCGACAACATGGCCTATACCCATGGTGTCCACGTCTTTCTACTCTAAATTCCATAATATACAGAAAACAAATACCATAAACAATTTAAATAAAATCTATCGCAACACTGTGGCCTTTTTCCCATGCTATCAAGATATCGAATTATTTCTTAACCAAACAAACCAATAGCATTTACGCATAGAGCATCTGGTAAGGTGTATGCCTCTGTCTATTAAAAACCCCAACTCTTTTAAAAACAGTGCCTCATAAAAATGCAGGAGTAAAATCGCATACACTAGATATTAAGTTTAAGCATTACATATTATCAAAACCATACATCTATTTACAACGCAATCCCAAATGTTTGTACATAGTCACCATTGAAGGCCGAGAAAAGGCTTTACACAGGGTGCCAATGGGCTATGGCACCATTGCTTTCCATGGTACAGACCATGGCTTCAAAAGTCCAAAAACCAAAATGTTAATGAGTTACATACCAAAATAGGATTACATAGAGCCGAATGGCCAAGCAACAAGTCATGACATAATGCCTCAACATTAGAAATAAACCATGTCTGTATTCAAGCCCGAAGGTGAAATCGATTTCACTATAGCAACAAACCCCAACCAAAACAACCAAGCAAAAATGTAGCTCTACCATAGTATTGAAGGTTAACAAGCATAAGCTTATAGGGCACACTTATACACTCATACACTCAAATAATACACTCAAATACACTCATACAATCATTCAATCAAATAATACACTCATACAATCAAATAATACACTCATACACCATATAATACTCTTATAGGGTACACTAAAAATGATTTTGCAACAAGTATTGATGATAGAAAAATCACATGTTGTTCTACTTTCCATTTGGGTACAAATATGATCTCTTGTGAATCTCACAAATAACCCATTGTGAGTGTGTCTTCTGTAGAAGCAGAATATGTAGCAGCCACCACAACAACTTGACATGCAATTTGGATAAGAATAATTTTAAAGGATATGGGACACACTGAAAATGATCCAACTTCTATTTTCTATGATAATAGCTCTGCAATACAGTTTTCCAAACATAATGTATTCCATAGAAAAAGAAAACACATCAACACTCATTATCATTTCATTCGTGAGTTAGACAATGATGGACAAATTTATTTACAGGTTGTGGCTCTAAGGAGGAGTTGGCTGATATGTTCACCAAACCATTGGGAACAACTACATTTGAAAATCAGAGAGAGAACTTAGGGATTGATAGTGCTGAAGATGTTCTACTAGTTAAGATTAAAGGGGGTATGTTGAAGAATGTAAGCTCACTAGTCGCATGCATCATTAATTAGTTAGTTAGTTGAGTAGTTGGTTTGGTCACCTTATCTTGATTAGAGACTTGCAGTATTTTCTAGCCTGTAGTATTTTTGTTTTGTAATGCTATATATGTTGTTGCTTATTAATAATGAGAAGGTAATCAAATAATACACTCATACACCAAATAATACTCTCGTAGGGTACACTGCGAGTGATTTTGCAACAAGTATTGATGATAGAAAAAACACATGTGTTTATGCTTTCCATTTGGGTACAAATATGAGCTCTTGTGCCTCTCAGAAATAATTGATTGCTAGCATGTCTTCTATAGAAGCAGAATATGTAGAAGCCACCACAACATCGTGCCTTGTGTTTGACTAAGAATAATTTTAAAGGATATGGGACACACTGAAAAGGATCCAACTTCTATTTTCTATGATAATAGATCTTCAATACAATTGTCCAAACATAATGTATTCCATATAAAAATAAAACACATTAACACTCATTATCATTTCATTCGTGATTTAGACAATGATGGACAAATTTATTTACAGTTTTCTGGCTCTAAGGAGGAGTTGGTTGATATGTGCACCAAACCATTGGGAACAACTGCATTTGAATATCATAGAGAGCACTTCGGCATTGGCAGTGTTGAATATGTTCTACTAGTTGATATTAAGAGGGTATGTTGAAGAATGTAATCTCACTGGTTGAATGCATCATTAATTAATTATTTAGTTGAGTAGTTGGTTTGGTCACCTTATCTTGATTAGAGACTGGTAGTATTTTCTAGACCATAATACTGGAATATGGTATTGTTTTTTTGCAATCCTATATGTTGTTGCTTATTAATAATGAGAAGGTAATCAAATAATACACTCACACACCAAATAATACTCTCATAGGGTACACTCATAGTGATTTTGCAACAAGTATTGATGATAGAAAAAGTATATGTGTTTATGCTTTCCATTTGGATACAAATATGATCTCTTGTGCATCTTAGAAATAACCCATTGTCAGCATGTGTTATGCAAAAGTAGAATATGTAGCAGCCACCACAACAACTTGCCGTGCAGTTTGGATAAGAACAATTTTAAAGGATATGGGACACACTAAAAAGGATCCAGCATCTATTTTCGGTGATAATAGCTCTGCAATACAACTTTACAAACACAATGTATTCCATAGAAAAAGCAAACACAATAACACTCGTTATCATTTCATTCGTGAGTTAGTCAATGATGGAAAATTTTCTTTACGGTTTTGTGGCTCTAAAGAGGAGTTGGCTGATATGTTCACCAAATCATTGTGGACAACTGCATTTGAAACTACATTTGAATATCAGAGAGAGAACTTATGCATTGACAGTGTTGAAGATGTTCTACCAGTTGAGATTAAGGGCATATGTTGAAGAATGTAATCTAACTGGTCAAATGCATCATTAATTAGTTAGTTAGTTGTGTAGTTGGTTTGGTCACCTTATCTTGATTAGAGACTCATTGTATTTTCTGGCCAATGTTATTTTTGTTATGTAATCCTATATGTGTTGTTGCTTATTAATAATGAGAAGGTAATCAATATCCCCATTCAGTGTTCGTTCTTTTAATGTTTCACATAAGCTTGAGGTTCACAAAATGTTCTCTAGTGTTTCTTCTTGTAAGCTCTCAACAGGTTTAAAAAAACACATAAGGTTGAGTTTGACAAAGTCTTCTGTAGTTTTTCTTCTTGTCCACTTCTCCTTGAGACCTAAGCTCTTCATTCTATGAGACACTCTGAAAGAAGAGACGTATATTTCCAACAATCACTAAGCCTCTTCTACTTATATTCCATGAATTGGAGTTATTCATGCATCATCCATGAATCAACTACTAATTATTTTTTATATTTCATTTTTTTTATAATTGCTTATTTTTAGTTTTGAATAACACCCAATACAATTGCCACATCCTCCAATCTAGAAAAAAAAACATAAATAGTAGTCTACCACCAAGTTTGAAAATATAAATATAATTAACAAATAATTATCTAACATAAATTATTTAAAAAAAATTAAAAACAAAATTATTTCAAAACTTATAAACCCAAAATATTCTACATAGCAAGATTTTAAATGGATATGGTTTAGTAATCTTCAAAACATACCTTACTTCCATAATAGCTTTTAGTTTTCGTTGTGGATGAGTTGGATGTCAATATGTGAACCCTGTCGCAGTTCTTCGTACTGCCCGAGACAAGGCCATTTAAAGCACTTGTGCATTGGTAGTTGTTGTATTCTACCTTTCCAATAAAGAAATAATAATTTATTACGCAAAAGAACTACACCAAAATTTCTTTCAAAGCATTATACACTACTAGCATATACCACATCCTAACACATTATTAGCCATTGACTTCTTTCATATATTTTAATAATAATTAAGATACATAAATAACATGTCTTAAAGCACTTGTGCATAAGCAACGCCGAAATGCATGGGATTACGTTTCCAAATAAGGAAGATCTTAATGCACTTGTGCATACGCAGTGCTGAAATTCATGCATGATGCGATTACGTTTCGAGAAAAATAATATCTTAATGCACTTGTGCATAAGCAGCGCCGAAATGCATGGGATTACATTTCCAGATAAATAAGATTTTAATAATTTTTTAAACTTTCAAATGAGTCGTGTTCTACATTTCCAATAAATAAAGAATAACTAATCAAAGGAAATTAAAAATCAATATGATGACTTTAAAATCATAGTTTCAAAGCAATGTGATAAGCTATGTACTATTTATTTTAGTTTAAATTATATTTATTGACTTTATAATAATGTTCCAGTCAAATGCTTACTGCTAGCAGTATTAAATTGCAATATGCCAAAAACAAAATACATAATTGGTCCAATAGAGAAAGAAAAATTTAATACACGAGACCCCAACCAAATGCTATATATATCTGGTATCTCTTGTTCGAACTCCAAACACTCACTCTGGGTGAGTGAGATTAAAAGTATGGATATCCAAGAAGTGAAGAAATATGAATGGCTACTAAAGGCTTTTGGTGTGGGTATTCAAGCAGCGAAGGAGGAGGAGGTGCTACAGGGTCTGGCCCTAAGTATGGCACTCTCCATAGTGAGTCCCTCTCTCCTAATATGTGCCCTTCGTCTTAAGATCCCAGACATCTTTTTGAGAGCTAGCCCTGATGCTACTCTCTCGGTCTACTAGATCGTTGCCCAAATCCCCTCTGAAGCTCCCAACGTGGATGCTCTTTCCCGCATTCTTAATTACCATTCCACCATGGGAATGTTTCACATGATCAAGCTCGTAGATGGAATTGATACACCCATGACCATGAAATACACCCAGATTGTGAATTGTGGAAAGTACTTAATATCTTTACAACTTGACCCTTCCGCAATCCGAATTGTGCATTGTGGAAACACATAATTTCTTATAAAGTTACCTTCCACTTTTATGCTTCCACAATGTGTATTGGAGATTGCAGAAACCCACAATTTCTTTACAAAATGCTCCTTCTGCAATTCTGCTTCTGCAATGCAAATTGAGGATTGTAGAAACTGTAAATTTATTACAAAGTTCACTTTAATCTTTCCGCTTCCGCAATGCGGATTGTGGATTGTGGAAACCTTAACTTTAATGTAACAATTTAACTTTTCACTTTTCCTCTTTCCGCAATACGGTTTGCGGATTGCGAAAACCCTTAAATTCTTTTACAAATGCTCCTTTTGCAATTCCACTTCTGCAATGTAGATTGTAGAAACCATAAGTTTCTTACAAATTTACTACACCTTTTTGCTTCCGCAATGCAGATTGCGGGTTGCAAAAAATATTATATTTCTTATGGATTTCCATTCCACAATGCAAATTGCAAATTGTGAAAAGGTATTAAACTTAAAACAAAATTACCTCCTGCAATCCTGCTTCCATAATGCGGATTGCGGGGCATGGAAATACATAATAATTCTTACATAATATCCTTTGGCATTTCCTATTCCGCAATGTGTATTGTGGATTGCAGAAGTATTTAACATTCTTGGAAATTTTAACCTTCTCGAAGCCGTTTAGCCCATGAAATCTTTCTTAGTTTTTTGTAATCTCTTAGGTAAAACAAAGATTGTAATTCCTCGATAGTTTTACTTCCTTAGGTAGAGTTCACTGCTTAAGAAACCATTCAAAACACATATAGGGATTTTCCATTCATAGCAGGACCAATGCCTTCCCATATCAATTCAATACCATAAGAAATGCATGACATACACCAATTACTTTAGAACAATACCTATCAAATAAAAGGGTCCATCAAGTGCATTCATAGACATGAATTCCAGTATTAAATTAGAATGCTAGTAGGGTAATCTGATCCCTTTAGGGATGAGTGCATATTTAATCGAATGTTCATAAAACAATAACCACAACAAAAATTTCCCATTTGTATAACTATCGGAAAACATTCATACATAGTGAATTCTCGTATTTTAAGAGAGGGAGATTGCATATAATATTATTATTAGCGTAGACCAGCATAGATCTCATTCATGCATTCTTTAACCAACTAGCAAAAAATGATATACCTTGAGCTCAATAGTTTGCAAACATTTAGGCATATAAAAGAACTGGGTTTCTTAGTGAACTGAATGAAGAAGGAACAACCACGTTCCACCCAAAAGTAGATTAGGCACAGTTGTTCCTTGTCCTCAATCACCCCCGAGCCAAACTATGCATGCCAAGGGTGGCGATAGTCTACCTCAGGCTCATTTTCCAGTGAGAAATCACTTTCCTAATCCAAAGTGGTCACACAACAAGTATTTATTTTCTCACATACTACACCCCCTTCCTTCTCGCATATGCCTCCTTTTATAGTTTTGTTTTTCCTCGGTCTTATTCTAGGAAGTGGTCGATTGCTTGTACAACATCCCCTGATTTCTAGGGTATTTCTAGCACCACAATGACACATTGACACCTAGTGTAACCTCCCTGAGGTTGGCATTCCTAGTCCCCCACTCTTTGCATGCATAGTTTCCTAATTCAACATGGTTGTCCCCATCATTCACGATTTTATGACAAGCATAACGTTTTAATTACATCTGTACTCCAAGGACGTATTGGTGGATTCCATATCCATCCAATCCCAATAAAAAATAAAACCGTCATAAAAGTTATTAGAAATAATGTTTATTTACTGGAGGATGTTACAATGAGAGGTGCACTTGCCATTGCATCACAAAATAAGTGCCTTGTTTATCAAATGGACATGAAATCTTCCTTTCTTAATGGTATTCTTGAAGAAGAAATTTATGTAGACTAGCCACCTGGGTATACGGTCAAAGTTCATGAACAGAAAGTGTTTAATATTAAAATGCCTTGTATGGTCGAAAAAAATCTCCACGAGCTTGGTATACTAGAATTGACTCCTACCTCATCAACAATGGGATTAACAGAAGAAGCAATGAGCCCACGCTGTATTTAAAAACAGATCAACAAGGTAAAATGTTGATTGTGTGTCTTTATGTTGATGACATGAGTTACATTGGTAATTTAATGCTTGAAGAATTTAGGATAGTCATGAAAAAGGAATTCAAAATGACTGATCTAGGACTGATGAAGTACTTCGTTGTTTTGGAAATTACTCAAAGTGATCAAGGTATTTTAATTTTTCAACATAAGTATGCTACTCATATTTTATAGAGATTTAGAGTGGATAAATGTAAACCAAAAGAAACCCACATTGCTTTAGTGTCCAAGTTAATAAAAAATGATGATGGAACAGAAGTAAATGAACTAGACCTGATTTGATGCATGTCGTATTTGAAGTTTAATACAATTTTAATGTATTTGACTACAACGAGACGTATTTTGATGTATGTTGTCAGCATTATTTCTAGACTTATGGAGTCTGTCAAAGATTCATACTGGAAAGTTGGGAAAATAATTTTGAGATATGTTGGAGGCAAACTTGGATTTGGAGTTTTGGTACACTCATACACCAAAAAAAACTCTCATAGGGTACACTGACAGTGATTTTGGAGGAAGCATTTATGATAGGACCAGCACATGTGGTTATGATTTCCATTTGGGTACAAATCTGATCTCTTGTGGATCTCAGAAATAGCCCATTGTCAGCATGTCTTTTGCAGAAACATAAAATGTAGCAGCCACCACAGTAAATTGCCATTTAGTTTGGATAAGAATAATTTTAAAGGATATGGGACACACTGAAAAGGATCCAACTTCTATTTTTTGTGATAATAGCTCTGGTATATAGTTGTCCAAACATAATGTGTTCCATAGAAAAAGAAAACACATTAACACTCGTTATCATTTCATTTGTGAATTAGACAATGATGGACAAATTTCTTTACAGTTTTGTGGCTCTAAGGGGAGCTGGATGATATGTTCACCAAACCATTGGGAAAAATTGCATTTGAAAATTAGACAGAGCACTTAGGCATTGACAGTGTTGAAGACGTTCTACCAATTGAGATTAAGGATGTATGTTGAAGAATGTAGTCTCCTTGGTCGAATGCATCATTAATTAGTTAGTTATTTTAGTAGTTGGTTTGGTCACCTTATCTTGATTAGAGACTCACAGTATTTTCTGTCCCATAGTATTGGCCCATTATATAGTTATTTTGTAATCCTATATATGTTGTTGCTTATTAATAATGAGAAGGTAATCAAATAATACACTCATACACCAAATAATACTCTCATCGGGTACACTGACAATGATTTTGCAACAAGTATTGATGATAGAAAAATCACATGTTGTTCTACTTTCCGTTTGGGTAAAAATATGATCTCTTTTGCATCTCACAAATAACCCATTGTCAGCATGTCTTCTGTAGAAGCAGAATATGTAGCAACCACCACAACAACTTGACATGCAATTTGGATAAGAATAATTTTAAAGGATATGGGACACACTGAAAATGATACAACTCCTACTTTCTATGATAATAGCTCTGCAATACATTTTTCTAAACTTAATGTATTCCATAGAAAAATAAAACACATTAAAACTCATTATCATTTCATTCATGAGTTAGACAATGATGGACAAATTTATTTACAAGTTGTGGCTCTAAGGAGGAGTTGGATGATATGTTCACCAAACCATTGTGAACAACTACATTTGAATATCAGAGAGAGAACTTAGGCATTGATAGTGTTGAATATGTTCTACCAGTTGAGATTAAGGGGGTATGTTGAAGAATGTAAGGTCACTAGTCTCATGCATCATTAATTAGGTAGTTAGTTGAGTAGTTGGTTTGGTCACCTTATCTTGATTAGAGACTCGTAGTATTTTATGGCCCATAGTATTGTTGTTTTGTAATCCTATATATGTTGTTGCTTATTAATAATGAGAAGGTAATCAAATAATACACTCATACACCAAATAATACTCTCGTAGGGTACATTGAGAGTGATTTTGCAACAAGTATAGATGATAGAAAAAGCACATGTGGTTATGCTTTCCATTTGGGTACAAATATGATGTCTTGTGCCTCTTAGAAATAACCCATTGTTAGCATGTCTTCTGCAGAAGCAGAATATGTAGAAGCCACCACAACATCTTGCCATGTAGTTTGACTAAGAATAATTTTAAAGGATATGGGACACACTGAAAAGGATCCAACTTCTATTTTCTATGATAATAGATCTTCAATACAATTGTCCAAACATAATGTATTCCACAGAAAAAGAAAACACATTAACACTCGTTATCATTTCATTCATGATTTAGACAATGATGGACAAATTTGTTTACAGTTTTGTGGCTCTAAGCAGTTGTTTGATATGTTCACCAAACCATTAGGAACAACTGCACTTGAATATCAGAGAGAGAACTTGGGCATTGGTAGTGCTAAAGAATTTCTACCAGTTGAGATTAAGAGGGTATGTTGAAGAATGTAATCTCACTGGTCGAATGCATCATTAATTAGTTATTTAGTTGAGTAGTTGGTTTGGTCACCTTATCTTGATTAGAGACTGGTAGTATTTTCTAGACCATAGTACTGGCACATGGTATTGTTTTTTTGCAATCCTATATATGTTGTTGCTTATTAATACTGAGAAGGTAATCAAATAATACACTCATACACCAAATAATACTCTCATACGGTACACTCACAATGATTATGCAACAAGTATTGATGATAGAAAAAGTATATGTGTTTATGCTTTCCATTTGGGTACAAATCTAATCTTTTGTGCATCTCAGAAATAACCCATTGCCAGCATGTCTTTTGCAGAAGTAGAATATGTAGCAGCCACCACAAAACTTGCCATGAAATTTGGAGAAGAATAATTTTAAAGGATATGGGACACAATGAAAAGGATCCAGCTTATATTTTTTTTTATAATAGCTCTAAAATACAGGTGTCCAAACATAATGTATTCCATAGAAAAAGCAAACAAAATAACACTTGTTATCCTTTCATTCGTTAGTCAATGATGGAAAATATTCTTTACAGTTTTGTGGCTCTAAGGAGGAGTTGGGTGATATTTTCACCAAATCATTGTGGACAATTGCATTTGAAACTACATTTGAATATCATAGAGAGCACTTCGGAATTGACAGTGCTGAAGATGTTCTACCAGTTGAGATTAAGGGGCTATGTTGAAGAATGAAATCTCACTGCTCGAATGCATCATTAATTAGTTAGTTAGTTGAGTAGTTGGTTTGGCCACCTTATCTTGATTAGAGACTCATCGTGTTTTCTAGCCAATGGCAATCTTGTTATGTAATACTATATGTGTTGTTGCTTATTAATAATGAGAAGGTAATCAATATCACCATTCGGTGTTCCTTCTTTTAATGTTTCACATCAGCTTGAGCTTCACAAACTGTTCTCTAGTCTTTCTTCTTGTAAGCTCTCAACAGGTTAAAAAAAACACATAAGGTTGAGTTTGACAAAGTATTCTCTAGGTTTTCTTCTTGTCCACTTCTCATTTAGATCCAAACTCTTCATTCTATGAGACACTCTGAAATAAGAGACTTATATTTCCAACAATCACTAAGCCTCTTCTACTTATATGCCATGAATTGGAGTTATTCATGCATCCATGAATCAACTGCTAATTATTTTTTATATTTCATTTTGTTTATAATTATTTATTTTTAGTTTTGAATAACACCCAATACAATTGTCACATCCTCCAATCTAGAAATAAAAAACATAAATAATAGTCTACCACCAAATTCTAAACTATAAATATAATTAACAAATAATTATCTAACATAAATTATTTAAAAAAAATTAAAAACAAAATTATTTCAAAACTTATAAAAACAAAATATTCTACATAGCAATATTTAAAATGGATATGGTTTAGTAATCTTCAAAACATACCTTACTTCCATAATAGCTTTTAGTTTTCATTGTGGATGGGTTAAATGTCAATAAGTGAACCCTGTCGCAGTTCTTCATACTACCTGGGATGGGGCCATTTAAAGTACTTGTGCATTTGCAGTTGTTGTATTCTACGTTTCCAATAAAGAAATAATAATTTAATACGCAAAAGAACTACACCAAAATAACACATAACAAAGCATTATACACTGCGAGCATATACCACATCCTAACACATTATTAGCCATTGAATTCTTTCATATATTTTAATAATAATTAAGATACATAAATAACATGTCTTGAAGCACTTGTGCATAGGCAGCGCTGAAATGCATGGGATTACGTTTCCAAATAAAGAAGATCTTAATTCACTTGTGCATACGCAGCACCGAAATGCATGCATGATGCAATTACATTTCGAGAAAAAGAAGATCTTAATGCACTTGTGCATAAGCAGCGCTGAAATGCATGGGATTATGTTTCCAGATAAAGAAGGTTTTAATAATTTTTTAAACTTTCAAATGATTCGTGTTCTACGTTTCCAATAAATAAAGAATAAGTAATCAAAGGAAATTAAAAATCAATATGATGACTTTAAAATCATAGTTCCGAAGCAATGTGATAGGCTGTGTACTATTTATTTTATTTTAAATTATATTTATTGATTTTATAATAACGTTCCAGTCAAATGCTTACTGCTAGCAGTATTAAATTGCAATATGCCAAAAAAAATACATAATTGGTCCAATAGAGAAAGAAAAATTTCATAATTTTGAAAATTTCGAAAGAAAGATGAATTTAATAATTTTGAAAATTTAATACACGAGACCCCAACCAAATACTATATATATCTGGGATCTCTCGTTCATACTCCAAACACTCACTCTGGGTGACCGAGATTAAAAGTATGGATATCCAAGAAGTGAAGAAAGATGAATGGCTGCTAAAGGCTTTCGATGTGGATATTCAAGCAGCGAACAAGGAGGAGGTGCTATAGGGTGCGGCCCTAAGTATGGCACTCTCCATAGTGATTCCCTTTCTCCTAAGATGTGCCCTTCATCTTAAGATCCCAGACATCATTTCGAGAGTTGGCCTCGATGCTACTCTCTCAATCTACCAAATCGTCACCTAACTCCCCTCTAAAGCTCCCGACATGGATGCTCTTTCTCGCATTCTTATTTAACTTTCCACCATGGGAATATTGCAAGCGATCAAGACCATAGATGGAATTGATACACCCATGACCATGAAATCCGCCCTTAAATATCTTAGCAAAACCTACTTCGTTTCTGAAAAGATTAATCCCTTAAGCCTCATCCACTTCGTTCTCTTGCAAACACATCTGGTTTACGTGGCCTCTTGGGACCATATCCACCAGCGTGTACTTCATGGCGGTGATAATTTCAAGAATTCTCATGCAGATTCAAAATATTTCTGGGCTTACGCAGCTACAGATCCAGAATTTAACGCCCTCTTCAACGTAGGCATGATGTCTCTAACAAAGGGTATGACGGATATCCTTAATATCTACAATGGATTCAAAGACGTGAACACGGTTGTGGACATGGGCAGAGGCCATGGGGAAGTGTCTAGTCTCATAATTGATGCATATCCTCATATCCACGCCATCAATTACAATCTTTCATCAATTACAATCCGGATTGTGGATTGCGGAATGTACTTAATATCTTTACAACTTGACCCTTTCGCAATCTAAATTGTGTCTTGCGGAAACAAATAACTTATTATAAATTTACCTTCCACTTTTCCGCTTCCACAATGTGTATTGCGGATTGTGGAAACCCACCATTTCTTTACAAAATGCTCCTTCCACAATTCTGCTTCTGCAATGTGGATTAAGGATTGTGGAAACTGTAAATTTATTACGAAGTTAACTTTTCTCCTTTCTACTTCCGTTATGTGGATTGTGGATTGTGGAAACCTTAAGTTTAATGTAACAATTTAACTTTATACTTTTCCTCTTTTTGCAATCCGTATTGTGGATTGCGAAAACCCTTAAATTCTTTTATAAATGCTCATTTTGCAATTCCACTTATGTAATGCGGATTGCAAAAACCGTAAGTTTCTTACAAATTTACTTCGCCTTTTCACTTCCACAATGCAGATTGTGGGTTGCGAAAAATATTATATTTCTTATGGATTTCCCTTTCGCAATGCATATTGCAAATTGTGAAAAGGTCTTAAATTTAAAACAAAATTACCTCCCACAATCCTGCTTCCATAATGCGGATTGCGGGGCATGGAAATACTTAATAATTCTTACATAATCTCCTTCAGCATTTCCTCTTATGCAATGTGTATTGTGGATTGCAGAAGTACTTAACATTCTTGGAAATTTTAACCTTCTGCAAGCCATTGAGACCATGAAATTTTTCTTAGTTTTTTGTAATCTCTTTGGTAAAACAAAGATTGTAATTTCTCGATAATTTTATTTCCTTAGGTAAATTTCACTGCTTAAGGTACCATTCAAAAAGCATATAGGTATTTTCCATTCATAGCAGGACCAATGCCTTCCCATATCAATTCGATACCATAAGAAATGCATGACATACACCAATTACTTCAGAACAATACCTATCAAATAAAAGGGTCCATAAAGTGCATGCATAGACATGAATTCCAGTATTAAATCAGAATTTCAGCAGGGTAATCTGATCCCTTTAGGGATGAGTGCATACCTAATCCAATGCTAATAAAACAATAACCACAACAAAAATTTCCCATTTGTATAAATATCGGAACACATTCATACATTGTGAATTCTCGTATTTTAAGCGAGGGAGATTGCATATAATATTATCATTTGTGTAGACCAACATAGATCTCATTCATGGATTTTTTAATTAACTAGCAAAAAATGATATACCTTGAGCTCAACAGTCTGCAAACATTTAGGCATATAAAATAACTTGGTTGCTTAGCGAACCGAATGAAGAAGGAACAACCACGCTCCACCCAACCGTAGATTAGGCACAGTTGTTCCTTGTCCTCAATCACCCCTGAGCCAAAATATGCATGCCAAGGGTGGTGATAATCAACCTCAGGGTCATTTTCCAGTGAGAAATCACTTTTCCTAATCCAAAGTGGTCACACATCAAGTATTTCTTTTGTCACATACTGCACCCCCATCCTCCTCGCATATGCCTCCTTTTATAGTTTTTTTTTTCCTGGGTCTTATTCTAAGGAGTGGTCGATTGCTAGTACAACATCCCCTGATTTCCAGGGTGTTTCTAGCACCATAATGACACATTGACACCTAGTGTAACCTACCTGAGGTTGGCATTCCTAGTCCCCCACTCTTTGCATGCATAGTTTCCTCATTCAACATGATTGTCCCCATGATTCACTATTTTATGACAAGCATAATGTTTCAATTACATCTGTACTCCAAGGACCTATTGGCGGATTCCATATCCATCCAATCTAATTAAAAAATAAAACCATCATAAAAATTATTAGAAATAATGTTTATTTACTGGGTGATGTTACAATGAGAGGTGCACTTGCCATTGCATCACAAAATAAGTTGCTTGTTTATCAAATGGACATGAAATCTTCCTTTCTTAATTGTATTCTTGAAGAAGAAATTTATGTAGACCAGCCACTTGGGTATACGGTCAAAGTTCATGAACACAAAGTGTTTAATCTTAAAAGGCCTTGTATGGTCTAAAATAAAGTCCATGAGCTTGGTATAGTAGAATTGACTCCTACCTCATCAACAATGGGATTAACAGAAGAAGCAATGAGCCCACATTGTATTTAAAAACAGATCAACAAGGTAAAATGTTCATTGGGTGTCTTTATGTCAATGACATGATTTACATTGGTAATATAATTCTTGAAGAATTTAGGATAGTCATGAAAAAGGAATTCGAAAGGACTGATCTAGGACTGATGAAGTATTTCTTTGTTTTGTAAATAACTCAAAGTGATCAAGGTATTTTCATTTTTCAGCATAAGTATGCTACTCATATTTTATAGAGATTTAGAATGGATAAATGTAAACCAAAAGAAACCCACATTGCTTTAGGCTCCAAGTTAATAAAAAATGATGATGGAACAGAAGTAAATGCAACTAGACCTAATTTGATGCTTGTCGTATTTGAAGTTTAATGCAATTTTAATGTATTTGACTACAACTAGACGTATTTTGATGTATGTTGTCAACATTATTTCTAGATTTATGGAGTCTCCCAAAGATTCACACTGGAAATTTGGGAAAATAATTTTGAGATATGTTGGAGGAACACTTCGATTTGGAGTTTGGTACACTCATACACCAAAAAATACTCTCACAGGGTACACTAACAGTGATTTTGAAGGAAGCATTGATGATAGGAAAAACATGTGGTTATGATTTCGATTTGGGTACAAATTTGATCTCTTGTGGATCTCAAAAATAGCCCATTATCAGCATGTCTTTTGCATAAACATAAAATGTAGCAGCCACCATAGCAGCTTTCCATGCAGCTTGGCTAAGAAGAATTTTAAAGGATATGGGACACACTGAAAAGGATCCAACTTCTATTTTTTGTGATAATAGCTCTTGTATATAGTTGTCCAAACATAATGTGTTCCATAGAAAAAGAAAACACATTAACACTGGTTATCATTTCATTCGTGAATTAGACAATGATGGACAAATTTCTTTACAATTTTGTGGCTCTAAGGGGAGTTGGATGATATGTTCACCAAACCATTGGGAAAAACTACATTTGAATATCACAGAGACCACTTAGGAAAAGACAGTGTTGAAGACATTCTACCAGTTGATATTAAGGATGTATGTTGAAGAATGTAATCTCCCTGGTCGAATGCATCATTAATTAGTTAATTATTTTAGTAGTTGGTTTGGTCACCTTATCTTGATTAGAGACTCGCAATATTATCTGGCCCATAGTACTAGCCCATTGTATTGTTATTTTGTAATCCTATATATGTTTTTGCTTATTAATAATGAGAAGGTAATCAAATAATACACTCATACACCAAATAATACTCTCATAGGGTACACTCAGATTGATTTTGCAACAAGTACTAATTATAGAAAAAGTATATGTGTTTATGCTTTCCATTTGGGTACAAATATGATCTCTTGTGCATCTCAGAAATAACCCATTGTGAGCATGTCTTCTGTAGAAGTAGAATATGTAGCAGCCACCACAAAATCTTGCCATGCAATTTGGATAAGAATAATTTTAAAGGATATGGGACATGTTATCCAACTTTTTGTACCATAAGTTAGGTTTCCTGAGGAGCCACCGGTTGATAGACTTGTTCAAAGTCTGAGTCCAGTGTATCAGTCGATCCGTCTACTTGTCTAGCCAATATTGGCTAGTCACTTTTTTATTTGAATAATTTTGACCATGGCCCCGCGGGGTTTGTAATAAAATGTGCTAGTAGGATATTTTTGAGTGGTTCGGTCTCCCGAGACGTAGAATCTCAAATAGGGTATTCCAGAGAGTTTCTTTCCCCTGACAATTATGCTTTTCCTTCAGCTGAGTATAATTGACGAGGTTTTCTCCCGCTTCCTCCAAAGCTGGAATGCCCGATGTTGAATTCTAGGCCTTGGGGGGTTATTAGAGCCCAACTGAGTGTTATAAGCCTACTAGACATTATTTAAATAGATCATGGTCATGTCCTAAGTAATCTGGACACATAAAAAAAATTCGAAAAAATCTTTTTCGAACAGTGAAATTTTTTTTTTTAATTTTTTAATTTTTAATTACTTTTCCTATGTTTTTTGGGTTAATTTTTCCATAAATTAAATGGAAAAAATCTGTTCATGATTTGGACTCAGAATTCAGTGATTGAAGGCTCTAACCTTAAGCCAAAAATCTTCTTGATCAGCCAGCCAGCCAGAGCCAACTTGCAGATCAACAATCGGACACATAATGCCTTTTTACTCAAATAAGTCAGTTTTGAGTAAAAAAATGATTTTTATTAAAAAATGATTTTTATTAAAAAAATGATTATTTTGGAGAAAACTAAAACTCTCCAAATTAATCCAAATTCAGTAAAATAAAAGGCTAAATGACATCTCATGGAGCACTTATGATGATTGGAGTTATCATAACTCAGCTTCAGTCATCATTAAGAGAGCAATTAATTTATTATCAGTTAGTAGACATGTCATCTCCAGCTAAAGATGAGATGGAGAGCACTCATTGGTCCGGTGATTTGATCGAGGTGAAGACTAAACCTTGCACCATCAGTGGGCTTCCCAAACCTAACAAAGGCTCCAGCTAGACCTAAGGATGAGCTTACCTACATCACACGTGTGGCCTCATCCTTGGCTTGTTTTCAGTGCACAGGTTTGGAGTGGGGGCGCCTTGCCTGGGTGGAGGCCTCCCCTCACTCCCAGTTCTCTGGTTTAGGTCTGAGCTCTTTATTAGGTGGCTAAGTTGGTTAGGGTTGGTTTTTTGGTTTTAGGGTTTTAGCACTCTCTCATTTGTTAAATAGAGGCTCTTTCATCTCTATTGGAGAGGAGAGTTTGGCATAGAAACTCTATTGGATTTTGTAAGCTTATTTTGTTAATAAAATATTGAGACTTTGGAGGTCACTTGATGGGCTTTTGGCATTGTGTCTTCATCCTGTGTGAAGTAATAATCCTGTGTGAAGTAATATCTCTTTCACCCTACTCTTGTATTGCAATTTGATTATTATGTTTATTGAAGACTAACAATCTAGTACTTAGGCTTCTAATCAAATCTACATTGAGTGTTTGTGTCTTCAGGGATTGCATCTAGCAGGAGCTTTCGGCATCTAATACCTTCAACATACAAGTGTTCCATTATTAATATATTTTTTTGCAGGGTTGCAAGTGGTTCCATATCTTTCTTGCCTTCTCCAAACAAACTTCACAAAATTCTACTGGTTACTTTGATTGCTACAAGTGGATCTCTATTTTCAAGGTTCCATCTTACCTCTATTCCACTTTTGTAAAAGTTATCAAGTTATTTAAATCTTTATTTTAAGCTTGCTTGGCTTCTACTAAGTTACATCTAGGCTTTCTAGCCTTAGATCTACTTTTTCAAAGCTAGATCCATCTTTCTAAAGGTCCATTTTTAAAGATCTAGTTTCATTTCCTTTTTAAATCCATCATTCTTTTTGCCTTGGAAAACGTGCACGAGTTTTCTTGAAAAACGTGCAAATTTTCCATTTTTTGGGCTTGCTGGTTTTCTGTATTTTCCATTAATTCTAAATTCTGGAAATTCATTAAAAAATAAAAAAATATTCAAAATTTTTCAATTTTTTTTTTACTTTTTTCTCGAAAAGCGTGCCATTTCAAGCTCGCTGTTTTTGGGCTGGTTTTTGACTTTTTTTTGTTAATTCTAAATTCTGGAAATTCATTAAAAAATCAGAAAATTTTCAAAATTTTTCAAAAATTTTATTTTTTTTAAATTTTTGACTTTTTCTCGAAAAGCGTGCCATTTTGTACTTGCTGTTTTTTTTATTGATTTTCTGCAATTTTTTGCTATTTTCCAGATTCTGGAAATTAGCCTAAAATGTTAAAAAATATTTAATTTTAAATTCGCAAAAAATCCCAAATTGTTTCGCCAAAAATTGTGCATTTTACATAAAAAATGGTGAGCTTGCCTGATCCTTTGCAAGTTTTGATTTTGGATCTCATTCCATTGTTTTAATCTCCTGTTTCATCTCATAAGGAACTTGTCTTCTCATCCACTTAATCTTTTTGAATCACAGGTTAAATTTGGTTTCCTAACACTCTCACTAGTCCTTGTTTAGAGCTCTTATCCACAGGTGAACCAAAAGCAAAACCAAACAAGAAAGAGCAAGGAGAACTAGATCCAAAGACAAGGATCCAAAGCCAAAAAACAAGTCATTCTCCTTTGTACAAACTCATAAGAATTTNCTTTGTACAAACTCATAAGAGTTTTTCATTTTTACTTAAGTTACTTCTCAAAGTCCTGACAAGGATTAAGTTCCAAAGGCATTTGTACTTCATTAATAAAATAAGGCTAA
>LPNX010139083.1:0-57155 GCA_001517045.1 Pseudotsuga menziesii | reverse complement strand
GTGGGATAGGGCCTCCCATACTTGGTTTTTCTTCTCCATTTGGGGAAGAGTTTTTTTTGTTCTTAGCTTAGATTTATTTCGAGTACTTAGAGTAGTTTCATTTTTTTGCAAAGTAGATACTAATTTTTAGATTAGCCCATTTTGTTTCATTAACTAGGTTGATTACTTCATCTTTTAATTTTTTATATCTTTCATAAGTAATTCAACCATTTAAAGTAGAAATCTCTTGAATCTCACTTTGTAGATCAAGAGTGCTCTCTATCGGAGAGTTGTCTTTTCATTGTTTAATAAGTTAATCAATTAATCTTGAAAGTCTCTTGAACTTGCCGTAATCCAAGTCAAGAGCACTCTCTATCGGAGAGCATTTCCACTGCATATCCTTGCATCAAGCATATAGATTAGCTAAGTCTCTTGAACCACTGTCATAAGACGAGGTCAAAAGCACTCCCTGTCGGAGAGTTTTAATTAATTAACTTAATAAAATTCGCAACTCACATCCCTTTAATTAATTAACCCCCTTCCCTCCTTACCGGAGTATGCTCTGACCAATCTTCGATCGAAATACCCAGAAACAGCATTGGATCTCTAAACCCCACAAGAGGAACTTAACTAAAACTTTTCCCCATAACCAACGCACCGACTTTGTTTGATAAATACTGAGACATGTGGGAAAATTCCAAGTGTGGGCGTCGGGCTACCTAATCTGGGCACTGGTAGTTAAGTTATTGAACACTTACCTTTGACCCCAGACAGGTCCGTCATGTCTTCGAACGGAGCCACTGAAGGTATTACCGGTTAGGACATCCGACCACCATAAGTGAAGATCACAAAAAAAAAACTCTTAAAACTTACCAAGAGCACTTGCAAAACCTAACATTCACTGGCATCTTTTGGGATTCACATATTTACACTCAAAGCATCTCTGATAAGTTGAATCCATAGGCACTGGTCCCATCTTTTAGCATTGTTGATAATTTGGGCCATTTGTCCATCGAATGTTTACTTATAAATCATATATGTGAATGCTTTATCTATTTCATGAAGATCTCAAATATTTGTCTATCTTTCAATTCCGGTGATAGCAACATGGATTTCTTTGTCTTGTGTTAAATTCATCACATTAATCATCTTAAATCATAATAACTCCTAAACAACACCCATCTGCATCCGAAACATCTAAAAATTAACTTAAACATTGAGCCATAGAAAACTCTTTGTTAGGGACTACCCCCCTTGGCTTCGTTAGGAGTTAGCCTAAACAGAGGAGCTAGGAGTAGGTGACAGTACCTAGCTCTGTGATTGCTCCCAAGGTCACACCTCTCCCACTTTCTCAAGTGAGGAGACAGCTTTTAGAAGATTTCTGCTACTGGTGTGCAATCGGCGGACAACAGGACACACTAAAAAGGATCCAACTTCTATTTTTTGTGAAAATAGCTCTGCACTACAACTATCCAAACATAGTGTATTCCATAGAAAAAGAAAACACAATAACACTCGTTGTCATTTCATTCATGAGTTAGTCAATGCTGGAAAATTTTCTTTACAGTTTGGTGGCTCTAAGGAGGAGTGGGTTGATATGTTCACCAAATCAATGTGGACAACTGCATTTGAAACTACATTTGAATATCAGAGAGAGCACTTAGGCATTGACACTGCTGAAGATGTTGCACCAGTTGAGATTAAGGGGGTATGTTGAAGAATGTAATCTCAGTGGTCGAATGCATCATTAATTAGTTAGTTAGTTGAGTAGTTGGTTTGGTCACCTTATCTTAATTAGAGACTCATCGTATTTTCTGGCCAATGGTATTTTTGTTATGTAATCCTATATGTGTTGTTGCTTATTAAAAATGAGAAGGTAATCAATATCCCCATTCGGTGTTCCTTCTTTTAATTTTTCACATAAGCTTGAGGTTCACAAACTGTTCTCTAGTTTTTCTTCTTGTAAGCTCTCAACAGGTTAAAAAAAACACATAAGTTTGAGCTTGACAAAGTCTTCTCTAGTTTTTCTTCTTGTCCACTTCTCATTGAGACCTGAACTCTTCATTCTATGAGACACTCTAAAAGAAGAGACTTATATTTCCAACAATCACTAAGCCTCTTCTACTTATATGCCATGAATTGGAGTTATTCATGCATCCATGAATCAACTACTAATTATTTTTTATATTTCATTTTGTTTATAATTGTTTATTTTTAATTTTGAAAAACACCCAATACAATTGTCACATCCTCTAATCTAGAAATAAAAAACATATATAATAGTCTACCACCAAATTATAAACTATAAATATAATTAACAAATAATTATCTAACATAAATTATTTAAAAAAAATTAAAAACAAAATTATTTCAAAACTTATAAAAACAAAATATTATGCATAGCAAGATTTAAAATGGATATGGTTTAGTAATCTTCAAAACATACCTTACTTCCATAATAGTTTTTAGTTTTCGTTGTGGATGGGTTGGATGTCAATATGTGAACCCTGTCGCAGTTCTTCGTTCTACTCGGGACGGGGCCATTTAAAGCACTTGTGCATTCGCGGTTGTTGTATTCTACCTTTCCAATAAAGAATTAATAATTTAATAAGCAAAAGCACTATGCCAAATTTTCTTTCAAAGCGCTACTGCTACAAAAATAACTCATGACAAAGCATTATACACTGTTAGCATATACCACATCCTAACACATTATTAGCTATTGACTTCTTTTACATATTTTAATAATAATTAAAATACATAAATAACATGTCTTGAAGCACTTGTGCATACGCAACGCCGAAATGCATGGGATTACGTTTCCAAATAAAGAAGATCTTAATGCACTTGTGGATACGTAGCATCGAAATGCATGCATGATGCAATTACGTTTTGAGAAAAAGAAGATCTTAATGCACTTGTGCATAAGCAGCGCCGAAATGCATGGGATTATGTTTCCAGATAAAGAAGATTTTAATAATTTTTTAAACTTTCAAATGATTTGTGTTCTACGTTTCCAATAAATAAAGAATAACTAATAAAAGGAAATTAAAAATCAATATGATGACTTTAAAATCATAGTTCCAAAGCAATGTGATAGGATATGTACTATTTATTTTATTTTAAATTATATTTATTGACTTTATAATAATGTTCCAGTCAAATGCTTACCACTAGCAGTATTAAATTGCAATATTCCAAAAAAAATACATAATTGGTCGAGGAGAGAAAGAAAAATTTAATAATTTTGAAAATTTCAAAAGAACGATGAATTTAATAATTTTGAAAATTTAATACACGAGACCCTAGCCAAATACTATATATATCTGGGATCTCTCGTTTGAACTCCAAACGCTCACTCTGGGTCAGTGAGATTAAAAGTATAGATATCCAAGAAGTGAAGAAAGTTGAATGGCTGTTAAAGGATTTCAATGTGGATATTCAAGCAACAAAGGAGGAGGAGTTGCTACAGGGTACAGCCATAAGTATGACACTCTCCATAGTGAGTCCCTTTCTCCTAAGATGTGCCCTTCGTCTTAAGATCCCAGACATCATTTCGAGAGTCGGCCCCGACGCTACTCTCTCGGTCTACCAGATCGTCGCCCAACTCCCCAGATGACCATGAAATACGCCCTTACAGATCTTGGCAAAACCTACTTCATTTTTTAGGAGATTAATCCCTTAAGCCTTCTCCACTTCGTTCTCTTGCAGACACATCCGGTTTACGTGGCCGCCTGTGACCATATTCACCAGTGTGTACTTCATGGCGGCGATAAATTCCAGAATTCTTGTGCAGATGGAAAAGCATTCTGGGCTTACGTAGCTACAGATCCAGAATTTAACGCCCTCTTCAACATAGGCATAATGCCTCTGACAAAGGGTATGGGGGATCTCCTTACTA
This sequence comes from Pseudotsuga menziesii, assembly GCA_001517045.1. NCBI lineage: Eukaryota > Viridiplantae > Streptophyta > Pinopsida > Pinales > Pinaceae > Pseudotsuga > Pseudotsuga menziesii. The sequence goes on along the minus strand of LPNX010139083.1, from coordinate 53,275 downwards.
TTTGCGATGGCTTCAAAGACATGAACACGCTCGTGGACATGGTAGGAGGCCATGGGGAAGTGTCCTATCTCATAATCGATGCGTATCCTCATATCCATGCCATCAATTACGATCTTCCATCAATTACAATCTGGATTACGGATTGCGAAAAGTAGTTAATATATTTACAACTTGACCCTTCTGCAATCCAAATTGTGTGTTGCGGAAACACATAAGTTCTTATAAAGTTACCTTCCACTTTTCCGCTTCCACAATGTGTATTTTGGATTGTGGAAACCCACCATTTCTTTACAAAATGCTCCTTCCGCAATTCCGCTTCTGGAATGCGGATTGAGGAATGTGGAAACTGTAATTTTCTTACAAAGTTCACTTTTCTGCTTTTTGCTTCTGCAATGCGGATTACAGAATGTAGAAACCTTAAGTTTAATGTAACAATTTAACTTTCTGCTTTTCCTCTTTCCGCAATACGAATTGCGGATTGCGAAAACCCTTAAATTATTTTACAAATGCTCCTTTTGCAATTCTACTTCCACAATGCGGATTGCAAAAACTGTAAGTTTCTTACAAATTTACTCTGCCTTTTCGATTCTGCAATGCAGATTGCCGGTTGCGAAAAATATTACATTTCTTATGGCTTTCCCTTCCGCAAGGCAAATTGCAAATTGTGAAAAGGTCTTAAATTTAACACAAAATTACCTCTTGCAATCCCGCTTCCATAATGTGGATTGCAAGGCATAGAAATACTTAATAATTCTTACATAATTTCCTTCGGCATTTCCTCTTCCACAATGCGTATTGCGGATTGCAGAAGTACTTAACGTTCTTGGAAATTTTAACCTTCTGCAAGCCATTTAGCCCATAAAAATTTTCTTAGTTTTTTGTAATCTCTTGGGTTTAAAACAAATATTGTAATTCCTCGATAGTTTTACTTCCTTAGGTAGATTTTGCTGCTTAAGACACCATTCAAAAAGCATATAGGGATTTTCCATTCATAGCAGGACCAATGCCTTCCCATATCAATTCAATACCATAAGAAATGCATGACATACACCAATGAATTCAGAACAATACCTATCAAATAAAAGGGTCCATAAAGTGCATGCATAGACATGAATTCCAGTATTAAATCAAAATGCCAGCAGGGTAATCCAATCCCTTTAGGGATGAGTGCATACCTAATCCAATGTTCATAAAACAATAACCACAACAAAAATTTCCCATTTGTATAACTATCGGAACACATTCATACATAGTGAATTATTGTATTTTAAGCGAGGGAGATTGCATATAATATTATTATTAATGCAGACCAGCATAGATCTCATTCATGCATTCTTTAACCAACTAGCAAAAAATGATATACCTTGAGCTCAACAGTCTGCAAACATTTAGGCATATAAAAGAACTTGCTTGCTTAAGGAACCAAATGAAGAAGGAACAACCACGTTCCACCCAACCGTAGATTAGGCATAGTTGTTCCTTGTTCTCAATCACCCTCAAGCCAAACTATGCATGCCAAGGGGTGATATTCAACATCACGTTCATTTTCCAGTGAGAAATCACTTTCCTAATCCAAAGTATTTTTTGGCCCATAGTATTGTTTTTTTTGTAATCCTATATATGTTGCTGCTTGTTAGTAATGAGAAGGTAATCAAATAATACACTCATACACCAAATAATACACTCATAGGGTACATTAAGAGTGATTTTGTAATAAGTATAGATGATAGAAAAAGCACATGTGGTTATGCTTTCCATTTGGGTGCAAATCTCTTCTCTTGTGATTCTCAGAAACAACGCATTGTTAGCATGTCTTTTGCAGAAGCAGAATATGTAGTAGCCACCACAACAACTTGCCATGCAGTTTGGCTAAGAATCATTTTAAAGGATATGGGACACACTAAAAATGATCCACCTTCTATTTTCTATGATAATAGCTCTGCAGTACAATTGTCCAAACATAATGTATTCCATGGAAAAAGAAAACACATTAACACTCGTTATCATTTCATTCGTGAGTTAGAAAATGATGGACAAAATTCTTTACAGTTTTGTGGCTCTAAGGAGGAGTTCGCTGATATGTTCACTAAACCATTGGGAACAACTACATTTGAATATTAGAGAGAGCACTTGGGCATTGACATTAGTGAAGATGTTCTACCAGTTGAGCTTAAGAGGGTATGTTGAAGAATGTAATCTCACTCGTCAAATGCATCATTAATGAGTTAGTTAGTTTAGTAGTTGGTTTGATCACCTTATCTTGATTAGAGACTCATAGTATTTTCTGGCCAATGGTATTTTTGTTATGTAATCCTATATATGTTACTTCTTATTAATAATGAGAAGGTAATCAATATCCCCATTCCGTGTTCCTTCTTTTAATGTTTCTCTTCTTTAATCTTTAACAAGTAAGACTTGTGTTACAAAGCTTTGACTCTCAATAAGTTAAAAAAACACACAAGCTTGAGCTTCACAAACTATTCTCTAGTTTTGTTCTTGGAAGCTCTCAACACCTTAAAAAAACACATAAGGTTGAGTTTCACAAACTCTTTTCTAGTTTTCCTTCTTGTCCATTTCTGAGCTTAAATATGGAAAGACTCGAGTTCTTCATTCTATGAGAGAGACTGAAAGAAGATACTTATATTTCCAACAATCACTAAGCCTCTTCTAGCTATATGCCATGAATTGCACTTATTCATACATCCATGCCTCAACCACTAATTATTTTTTATATTTTATTTTGTTTATAATTGTTTATTTCTACTTTTGAATAACAGGGAATACAATTGTCACATCCTTCAACCTAAAAAAACATAAATAATAGTCTACCACCAAATTCTAAACTATAAATATAATTAACAAATAATTATCTAACATAAATTATTTCATAAATTTTAAAAACAAAATTATTTCAACATTTATAAAAACAAAATATTCTACATAGCAGATTTAAAATGGATATGGTTTTAAGCAATCTTCAAAACATACCTTATTTCCATAATAGCTTTTAGTTTTCATTGTGGACTGGTTGGATGTCAATATGTGAACCCTGTCGCAGTTCTTCGTACTACCCGGGACGGGCCCATTTAAAGCACTTGTGCATAGGCAGTTGTTGTAACCGCGAGCCTTATTTACCAGACAGAATTGTATTTAAGGCGTATATGTCCACTGTCAGAGATATATGGCAATACCTTTATGGACATGATACATCCATCTACGCCCTTTTCGATAGTCGTTTTCAGGCATGACACCTCATCCATTAAAATGATGCGTTGGCAGTTGTGCTTCATTATTTCATAGATGGCTGAGATGGCAGTTGCCTTTCATTAAAAAAAGATGGGACGGTGGTTTCAAATTCCGGTCAGTTAAAAATTCAAATTAAAACATTTGAACATGATATTTACCTCCAATTCTGTTTCTAAAACCTTGCTTCTGTTGTGGTTCCATGAATGTTTCTTTGCATTTTGTGTGCAGGGCTAGGCTAGTTATGTTGTATGGTGGATCTTTTCCGTGAGACGAAAGTGCAAGAACTTTGTGTGTCTCTATTTTATTATGGCTTTCTATTTGGCAGTGAGACATCGCTGCAACTTCCCATTGACTACACGATGAACAACGCGTTTTCAGTAAATCCTAAATATGGTTCTACTTACTTTCTTTGCATTCGGTTAAATTTGGTGGAGTTTGTTTTATTGCATTCCGTTAAATTTGGTGGAGTTTGTTTTATCGCATTCCGTTAAATTTGGTTAAAGTGTGTATAAGATTTAGGATTTTAATATCGAGTACCCTTCGCTTTGACAAGCATGAAGGATCCTCTCCTCCGAAAAGAATTGATCACACGACCTTTGGAATTCTCTTAGGCTCGCCTTCTTATTAAAAGAATTCGACTTCTGTTGCAAGGCAATAAACCATGTAAAAGTTTATTTAATCCAAAGAGGTAGAGGTCCAGAGAGGCATAGTCCCAGACCTAGATCACTTAACCAAGAAAGTGAGCTCATCAAGCAGCATATATGGGGAAGTTCACAGGGCATACACAGTGCGCGAAGGTAGCAGATTACATTTTTCATCAAACTTATTTTACTTCCTCTCCCTTAAGTTGGATTTCCGGTTCCAATGGATTTGCTGAGATTATAAATAAATGTAAAAGGGAATCCATTGACACAAGAAAAACAATTTGCTCCAATAACAAAATGTTCAATCCTTTTTCAGAGTCATATCGCATATACCATCAACACCAATACGAATGCCTCTCCCAAGCGAAGTGAAGATGGGTATAGGATTTGATAAAATCATCTCATGATTTCATACTTTTGTGGACCAACTGTTTTTCACAGCTAACGAATTTTTGATTGTTTTGTTGTGTAATAAATATTTTTAAACATTGGATTTTTTTATAATACTAAACAAAAGAAATATCTTAAAATCCAAAATGCAATCTGCAAGAGTGCATCTTGTAGTGGGTAATTTAACATATGTGATTTTACAATTATCTCTTATATATATTCAGATTTTAAAAGAAATATAAAAAAAATCCAAAATCCATTTTGCAATTGTAATAGGTAATTTGACATATGTGATTTTAAAATAAATTCTCATATATATTCACAATTAGTTTTGTGCATACTTTAAAGAATTTAACAATGTAATTCAAATAAATAGATTTTGCATTATGCATTTTATCATTGGGTTGAGTACTTATTATGCAATATACATCTATATTAACCATCGTAACAAATTTAAAATTTGACTTTCACAAAAGTCTATTGATTAATTAAATCTATATGGTTGAATTTGAAAATAAATTTTAAAATGTTTGTAATTTTTTTATATGTAAATGAATTTAGTTATTGATAAAATGAAAATGGTTAATGAATTTGATTATTAATAAAATGAATAAAATTTAAATAATTTGAAAATAAATTTAAAAATATTATTAATTGTTTATTATATTTTAAATAATTAAAATTATGTTATGAACATAATATAAAAGAAATAGAATAATGTGAAAGATAAAATTAGTATAGAAGAATCCCCAAGAATTAACTAACATGGGTCTCTTGAGGTGAGGCCTCCATTTAGTATGGAAGAACGATATAAAGTCAGAAAAAACATATTTTCTCTCTAATTATTTAAAATTATAAATTATCATCTTTATATGTAGAGATTTGAAAATAAAATGTGTATTTAAAATTATTAATTATTTTTTAAATATAAAGATAATATAATAATAATGTAACATATTAATCAAACAGTATAAATTTATGAAAACAAGTATTATTGAAGTATTGTGAGAAAAGTATTATTTGTATTTTAAATATAAAGATTATATAACAATATTTTATAAAGTTAATTAAGCCATGTAAATTTATAAAACAAGCATTAAATTAGAATATTTATTGAAGTAGTGTGACTAAAGTATAATTGTATTATTTAAAATTTAAAATATTTAAATGTTAATGGAAATAGATGGAATATATTGATTAATTTTTAATATACAATTTATGTTCATATTTATTCATAGATTTTATTATAAAATTCATATTAATATTTATGAATACATTAAATAAACTATTAATACTAAATAATTTATTTGTTCACTAGTAAAATATCCACCCTTCACTTTAATATAGATAAATGGTTTTCTTATTCTAACCAACAGCTCTCACAAAAGTGTATTCTACATGTCATAAGTCAAAGCTAATAGGTTTTTATTTCTTCAACCACCTTAATTACACTCAATAATCACTAATGCTAGTTTTCGATGCATATGTTAGGAGTTTTGCAAATTTATGATGAATTTAAAAGGTCTTTCTAGATTCCTACAAGTTTTTCTATACTTGAGATAATCTAAAATGTAAATATCCAAGATACAATGATAATAGAAAGACAAGAAAATAAAATATCAAGTACAATTTTACTTTGTTTCAAGATGTTAATTAGAAAGCCTAATAAGTGACACCCTATAGCTTACACAATAACTTTAATAAATTTTTAAAAATCTCATAATTTCATATTAATGCTTGATTTGAGCATGCAATATGATAACAGCATGCAATATGATAACGGTAACTTTAAAGTCTAGAAATCATCATAATCATGTGTTATTAACCACAAAACATTTTCGTGTTTGAAAATCTCTAATGGGTCAGTGAGCCATTGCTAAGTCTTACCGTACTAATTATTCATCATATATTTTAAAGAAACATAACTAGCTAAGGTAGATATAGAACAAAATTCCATTTTAAATTTTTCTTTCGAAAAAACTACACAATTAGGTTGTCACAAACGAAGATGCTTTACCTGGACATATAAACAACTTTCATGTGAAATTAATTGTTTTTAATTAATTAAATTTTAAGCTAAATATGAACAATAACACTAATATCATTTTGAATTCTTATGCATCAGCATAGATCCATCTTAACTATGGTTCTATCAAACCTCAAGAGAGATCAAATACATTAGGTGCAAACCCATTTTAGGGACCTAAATTTGAGGAAATGTTACTTTTACCATTTAAAATGACACGCTATGAAGAATAAGTGACCATTGTCACGTTAGTCACTTTTAATATTACAACTCTGTGAAGACACTATGGAGTTTAGAGAATGATATGAATATTATAATCAAATAAAATAGCGAATGGCCAATAGACCCAGATAATATGTAACTATTGATAAAGTATAATAATTCATTATCACAGTGTAAGAGCTATTCGATTATAACAATTATAGTTCAAACTTATGCAGTAAACATGTAAATAACATAAAATATTAAAAATGAAAGAATGATAAACTATCAATAATTAAATACCATATAACTTGGGATGTATGCGCAGATTCATTAACACAAATAAGGTTTAATAACAATTGCAAAATAAACAAAGTTGTTCTATTACATGCAGCATTTAAATATAAATGTTGAACGCAATATCCCAGGCAATTATTAATTATAAATATCACATTCAATATTTCACAATTTGCAACGTAAGTCAATTTGATAATCATATATCATTAAAACAGTTGATAATTATTAAATTTCATCGTTTAAATTCCGCAACGTTCATGGAGTATGGGCAAGCATGAAGGCTGTTGTATAAGCAAAATAAAATGGAGGCTGCTATATAGCAGCGACGGGGAAATGATAGCAGCCAGACCGGATGAGAAGTGGGTGATGGTTGGACAACGTAGCTACCAGCGACGTCGGTGGCTAGCTGCGTGGGAGCGACGACAACTAAGGAAGGATGACGAGGCCTTGAGTAGATCAGGGTTGTAGATGGGAGTCATGGAGGGTATCGCAGGTGGTGTGAGAGTGATAAGAAAGGAGCAGGATGGAACCAACCGCGTGGAGGAGGGATTTTTCCCGAGGCTGCAAGGAGGATTAGAGAGAAGGATAATGGATGGGATTGCACGAGTGAGAACGCAGAGACTCAATGGAAAAAGACGCAACATGGGGTAAGTTTGTGCATAGTGTCGTAGGAGCTGCAAGCTATGGTAGCGTGAGAGAAGCTATGGGAAAATTGCAGGCACACAGAAGGATGGTAAAGGTGGAGGAATGGAGCCCCGAGGTAGAAACTGTGAGCTGCGAGATGAGGCCTGCGAATCAGGAAGGAGAAGATAGGTTTCCGGAGGAAATAAAAAAACACAAAGAAAATAGACTGTTTAGGTGAGATTTTAATGGTGTCTCAGTCCTACGGAATCTAAGGTAAAGGACACCTAAACAGAGGATATCTATCTGAGGCAAATAATTACTGGAGGAACCAATAGACAAACCCTAGAGAGAGTTTCACGAAGGAAATGACCCTCTTCTCCTTGAGGCGACAAATAGTTGGAAATATCAAATCTTAGGAAAAATACAGTGCTACTGCTACCATTCAACCAAGAACGTGCATCATCTACCAATGATAAACAAGAAGGAAAGAAACCAGACCTTAATGTTCTCCTGTTGTGCCAACAAATCTGGGAATCACCGAAAAGATAATTTATCCAAAGAAATTCTAGAAAAAACACCTTATTTGACCAAAAAAATCCTCCTAGAGAATAGTACGTCATCTCGTGAGAGCCCTAACTAGGGAAAGAGAAGTTATATAGTGATAATCCCAGTTATCCCATGATTCAAAATGAAAGTGAGGAGATCTATTTATACAATCTCACACTCGAAATATTCAGGCTGACATGCCTTATAATATATTAACTTGTCAATTAAGACATCAATTTAAAATTAGAACAATATAATAATAAAACATTACTCATTTGTAGGCTTAAGGTAAGCTATTGGAGATATTGGTTCCCCATGGTGCCGAAATAGCCTTATCGAGCTAAACATTTCAAACAAAGGACTGGAATTGTTTGGGAGGGAGGTGTCATATCCCTACTGACCTGAAGATACTATAAATCCCTCAACGCCTCCCTAGAATGTCATGTCGTTCACGGTGAAAGGTCAAGAGAATGTCCTACTAAAGGAAGAATTCCTAGGGGAAGGAGAACCTGTATTGTAGAAGGATGTCCTAAGCAAATAAACAACATATGGATCCATGAGACCTAGTGGCTAGCCCTTAAGGGCCCCGATCAACAACCCCGAGGTTTAAAACCTCAACACAGGGCAGTCAGCGACGCCATTAAGACAGAATTCCCCCAAAGAAGGAACCAAAGGGCCCAACCACAACTACCATTGCTCAATGAAATCCTTCTAGGTCCGGTTTTGACTCTCTTTCTCCCCGGGGAATATTTGAATGCGTGTTGTGGTACACATGCATCATAACACTAGCTCCAACTGCGGGATGAGTGCTCTTCCGAGGAGTACTCAAGAAATTGTGAATATCCATGTACCTGTAGACCTACACACACATCAAATATACGAGGGATGAGGCAAACACTTTCGTTCTACCTTGTCCAAAATGAATAATGACTAACAGACTATAAACCAAACTAGAAACTAATATAATGAAGATAAATATCAAGCAGCATTATACAAGTACCTCTTGAGTGTCTTCCCATTGATAGGTAGAGGAATCTTATCATCATCTAGATGACTCAAACGAAATGTGTTTGGACCCACCATGTCAGTAATCTGATAGGGACCTAATCAAACACTGTCAAACTTACCATGTTTACCTGGGCCTCTCTTCTTCTGTCCCATAGTAGGACAAGGTCTCCATGATTGGAAATGCATGAGTGGCAGTAATTTTTTCTTATGGTTGGTTCTTGTGTTAACAAGCATGAATATAACAAATGTTGGTTCTTGTGTTAACAACATTCGCTTATTTTACTTATATTTTTCCTGCAATACATAAGATTTATGCATTAGAAATGATAAACCATCAATGTATATTAGAAAGCTTGTTCTTCATATTATGAATCATGCCAATATACATAGCATAGTTTGGGAAAAACATGTTGATTAAGGGTAAATGAATATGTAAAATGGTAATGAACAGTCCCCCCTCCCCCAACTTAAGATGTATTAGGTTTATGAAAATCAGTAAGGTAATGTAACATGGTGAGGGAATTTTCCAAATTCATTCATTTTTTAGCATTTAAATAATTACATGCTCAAAGATTAGAAAACAACATACCTCCACTTATCCAAAAAGGTGATGAACTTAAACAATAGGAATGTGGTTGTTGTTGCTGCTGCTGGATCATAGAATGTGAAGTGAAGGAACTGAACTGCTGCTTGGTTGGATGAAGTAGAAGATAAGAGCTAAAAGTATAATTGTGGTACTCTCATATGGCTAAAGTATGTTGTTGTAAAACTGTTGTTGGTGTCATGAAAAGTATATAGTCTTCACTTGCTACAAAACTCGATGGTACAATTCTTACCATGCAAATAGATGTGTCGATGTCAAACATGGAAATAAGTCATTGGATTACCGACCATTAATGAATGTCGTTAACCAATGCTGCAGAAATCTCGCCATTGATGTCAATGAGTGCCAAGGTACCTAAATACATCGTGCAAAGTGCGAATAAAGGAGTCGATGTTTAGCCACTTGCAAGATCTAACGATCAAGGGACATTGATGTATTCACATGATTGTCAGCAAGAGAACTTGTCATTAAGGCATGCAAGCCTCAAGGTACTAAAAATGAACTCTAGTCCCTGTCCCAGATAATGTGCTGAGGTCAATGGGGCAAGACTTGTTCAAAGGTGGGCCTTAAGGAATCCTACAGTAGTCAACACGAGTTGTACATAATGAGTGGTAGGACTATAGATGAAAGATTTCATAGTCAAACAGTTTTTATGGCAAGGATAACAAAGCAATGTAGTCATGGAAATGAAGTTTAATGGTTTTATTTAGAAGGAAAAAAGATAAACTGAAAATGAGGGAAAATGTGCACAACTCAAAAATGTAGACATGCGGGAAGTCATGATATATAAGGCAGTGAAAATTTAGACTCTAACATGGATGGTGGAATGACATGGTGTAATTGGTTTCGGAAAGGCTTCTTTGTGGCAGCAAATGCCATGACATACGTAGTGGAAACTCAGCTTATTTTAAGTTTTCAATGGAACATTTTTTCTGAAAATCATTTGCGATTCTAGAAATCAATTCTGCACGCCATTCGTTCGTCTTTAAATCTAAAAAAAGGTTAGCATTTTCCTACAACCAACTTGTGAGAGCATTGAAAATACATGAAAACATGTGCTTAATCAAAAGTTAAAGAAAATAAATAAAATGCTTTTATACCTGAAAATAGTGACCCTTCTTGTCGAAACCTGTTTCTGAGTGACTTGCGACAACAAGTGAGTGCAGCAATCATAAAATTTTGAAAAGATTCCAAGTTCATTTAAAATTTTAATTTTTTGATTTTATTTATTACCTAATGTTTTTATTTATTTATTTATATGCTTTTAATTTTTAATTTTAATTTTAATTTTTGTAATGTTATTATTTTTGTATTTTTTTTAAATTGAATTTTACAAAAGCAAATTTTTATGTGTTTATTATGTCAATGCGTTTTTTTTTCTAACGTTTTAATTGTTTTGCAAAAAACAAAAAGAAATTGGATTCATACATCTTTATATAAAGATTGCACAAGAGAGGGAAAGAGGAGGTCGACCCTTTCAGTGGTCGACCCTTATGTCATAAGGTTTAGGTTTGACAACTTTTAGGTTCGTATGTATATGTATAGTTACTTTAAATATAATTATTGATTATACATATATTTTAATTATTTATATTTGTATTAATTATTATATCTAATTATATTAAACTTCTAAAACTATATTTTAAAGTTTAATATAACTATATATACATGTAATTAGAAATTAATACATACATATATAGGATAAAAGAGGTGAAAAATAGTAGTCGTAACTATACAAAGGTGTTGTCGTAGCTTTAGATCCAAATATAATATAAAAATGTGATACATTATTATATATGTGAGTGGTAAATAATTTGACCCTAATAAATATCATAAAATATGGAGATTGGCGGGTTAACTGAGTCGAAGGTGTTATTGTATAATCATTCAAAGGCATGGTTTATATGAAGATCATAACAAAATTAAAGAAATCACCTACCTACTTCCCCCAAACTGAAGATGTGCCACGTCCCACTGTGCAAAAATAAAAATTAAGAAGAAGGCTTGGCTCCGACAACAACTAAGCCTTCTATTTCAAAGACGCATATTAATTTTATTATTTTATATTGACCTAATTTTTTTTTTGTATTTTAATTATTTATTGTTTTATATACATATTAACTATATACATACTAGCTATCTAAAAAAATAAAAATAAATTATACTAATCCAATTTTATTTTTTTAAATATACATAGTAAAAACAAATTTATTTATTATATTAATATTATATTAATGTTTTATTTATTTATTATTATTAATTTTAATAAAATAACAACACAAGATTTAAAATTTATCAATTTTTTTTTTAATTTTTTAATTTATTTTTATTTTGTTTGCTTATAAAAATCCCTATTTTAAAACAAAACAAAGAGAATATTTTTATAATATCTTTATATGTTTTTATTTTATATATATTAATTTTATTAATTGATTTATGTTTTTAAACAAAACAAATAAAACAAAGTGTTATTACTTTGGTTTTAAGTAGGTTGTATATTTTTTATGTCTTTATTATTATTCAAAAAACAAAAATAAGAAATGAACCCTCGTGGAAATATACTTTTATTATTATTCATAAAAATAAGAAATTTACAAACTCCATTATCAAATATGCTCCATTGTATTAACTCATCCCTTCTATAGAAAATAATTTATATAACAATAAATCATTTTATATAGTTCCTTACAGTTGCATATAATTTATAAGCTGCCGTAAATCATTTTGTGTAATTCCTTATCATTCCCGTTGTATCACTCTAATGAGTAGAAAAAAATAAAAACTATTTTGTAATTGCCATAGAAAAAAAATAAGGAAATTCCACACAGTATTGCTCGTTTAAAACCAAAATATATCAGAAAGGATTTGTGATGGTCCGTAATATTTTTTTTTGGATTGAAGACATTCGTATGCATTATTGGAGGAATGAATAGATCCGAACTGCTTTTCACCGCATCATCCAGAGGTTTGACCTTAAATTAATCGCAATTAGATTTTTCATTCCATGATCCAACACGCCAAGTTTGAAGAGGGATAAGCCACAGATTCTGCTAATTTTCATTTATGATTTTGATTTTTTTCTAAAAATGCTATAGTGTTCATCTATCAAATAAATGCCTTCGTGATTTTATTGACAATCACACCAATGCTTTTGTAAGTGAACATGCACTGCAAATACTTCATGATACGTTTGTTTTAACCCTACTTTCCAATGTTATATAAACAATAATAAGCCTTTATGTGAATAATTCATTAATAATGCACCAGTTTGTTATGACAATGGATGGCATCGGTATATGCCAATTCTGATGTTATTTGAGTTACAGAGAACCAACACTATTATATATTATGGGTGCACCAATGTATACTTTATAATAAACCACCAATGAGGGTATTTAAATAAATCCGCATGTAGTTTTTAGTCACTGTGTTTGTGCTTATACGTATTTAAATTTAGAGCGTTTGCTTTACAATATGAAATTTCTACATACCTAACAGAGAAGAGAGATGTATCCACTCAATCCAGACCCGAGAGAGAACAAAACATACCCCGGATGGGAGTGCTGTGAACCAGGCTATGTGCATCAGTTTATGTATGGCTTCACCAGGCTATGTGCATCAGTTTATGTATGGCTTCGTACAGGCAGTGTACCTTTGTGTTATAGCTTTACCATTGCTTATGGGTAGTGTAATTGCAAGCACTTCTATGTTTAGCACTCTTATTGGATAGAAACTATGATTAGTATTCACTGTTTATGGGAATACATCTATCCCATTGAGTTAATAAGGGTAACGAGGTATCATTATATGGACTATCATATTCAGATTAAAAACCCTATTGATTAGAGAGAATACGCGTCATCTATATAAGGATTACTAGTAGTGAAACCTTATGACATGCCAATAAATTGGGGGACTATTCATTATCGTAGTCAATAAATTCAATATAAGCTATCTCTACAGCATAAAACTAGATGTTAGCATAAAATGCAATATTTTTTTACTATTTTAACATATCTCTCGATCCATTCCAGGCATTGATTCTACAATGTTTGACGCCAAAATTAATATTATTGTAATTGGAGAGCCAAATCCCCTTGTTGTTGTCTCGCGCCATGGTTGGCTTGATGTTGGATGAGAGAATTTGGTGAAATTCCTACCAGTGGGTCATTGACATCTCTAGAAAGCTCTGCATACGCACTAGTTTGGCAGAGATATTGTGAGCTTCGACTAGATTTTCCATGAGATGATGGAGACCGTCCGTGACGATGAGATATTCATATGCTTCTTTTTGACTGATGTGGAATAGAAGCATGGATTTGGACGGGTTCGAGTCCCAGTATTATATTATTCATTGAACAAAGGCCAAATCAACCGAATTCCCAGGTGCGTTTCCTGGATTTTGACGGTTGATGTTGGAAAGGAGGTTGTCCAAGGTGGAGATGATTGGGTGCATGTCCCTCATCATGTTCTTAGAGGTGCCCAGAGTTTTCACAATAGGAAATGTCATGGCCGTTATTCGACTAAAAATAGAACTGGCTGTTTAGCCATCTACTTGGCTTAGCTTCCAATTAATAAAATGGAACAAAAAGGATCCTCAGAGAAAATATCGGCGAGAAGACAGGAACGAGAATCTCTTCTCAACAAAATTCCAGATTGCAGCCATCTTACGTGTATAACTACACTAACACAGACTTTGTATAAGTTCGCCACATGATCAATAATGTCATTGATCTCGGAATGGTAATGACCCACTCTCTTCCGAAGTAAAGGTGATTGAACAAAATCCCCTTAGCAATGGAAGAAAAAGTACGCATTTGAAGCTCCACCATATCGCCAGATTTTCAAGATTGCTGCCTAAGAAATATATAACAAAATTTGCAACCATATTACAACACATCCATCGCATCTACCAAATCGCAATTAAAGGTAATGATTGCATGTACCAGATAAACTAATAGAGAGGATTGATTCGCTGCAATAATTACGAAAGATGAGCCATGAAATGCAGATTTTAAGGAACTTCTAGTTTGCATAAAAAAGATCACCTATATGGGTTAGGACTCCAAGATTCAGGAGGCTCCAAGGTTCAGATCTATTTTAATCACCGGCATCCAAAAAATATCTCATTTGCGGACCACTTGATCGTTATAAAAAATTATGTTTACAAATTTTGTATGGAGCACTGTTTGCAGGTTGCGCATAGAGGATTGTTTGCAAGTTGCGCATGGAGGACTGTTTGCAGGTTTCGTATGGAGGGTTGAAGCTTAAAATATTTTTGTTTTAGGTTTTATTTTATTTTTTAGAGTTTTTATTTTAATATATGTGTGTTAACATTTATTTGTTTTATGGAGGTTTCGTTTTTTAATTTATTATACATTTATTAATGTATTAGAAATTGTGTTGTTTTAATATATATATATATGTTTCATTTTATTATTATATTTATAGTTGTAGGTTTTGTTAAATTAATAATAATATATATATTTAAAGTCAAAACTAGAAAACTTTAACAAGGATATGTTAATTTTTAAATTTTAATTATATATATATATATATAATTTTTTTTTAATCTATTTCTAAATGTAAAATAGATTTAGTAAAACTTTTATTTTATTTAGATTTATTTTTTTATTTTTTAAAAAACTAAAACAAACAAAGGAAAATATTAAACTAAAACAAAAACTATATAAAGTTTTATTATTACTTTTATTATTTGTTTATTAACTTATTTATCTTATTTTCTAATTGTTCACTAAAAGAAACTAATTCTTAATTTATTTTTATTCTTAGCATAAAAATAAAAAGAAATAAAAATTCAAAAAAAAAAATTCTTTTGCTTTTTTTTATAAATATTTTAGATTTAAAATTAATTTTTAATTCCTAGTAAAATTAAAAACAGAATAGCAATTAAGACAAAAATGAAAACATTAAAGCAAATCAAAGCATGCTAATTTTTAAATTGAAAATAAAACTAAAACCTACCTACTCTACTTTAATTAAAAATTAAAGAGTATTTACATAAAATGGAATTTCCAATGTACCCATGTATGTAAAAGAAGTAAACCAAAATTATCTTTTAATTTAGAAAAACTAAACCTAGAATATACAATAATATAAAAATTTAATGTTGAAAATATGAATTAATAAAATAAAAAGGAAAACAAAATCGAGCTAACCTAGTATTTACTTGGAACCATTGTTTGATGCAGCTTTCAATTGGTTGATATTCACCCGAGATCTCTTATTCATCCTCTTCAATCTCCAGTTCAAATATGTGTTCTCTATCTGATATGTATGATTCTTCAAATGTCGATCCTTCGTTGTTTACTTCAGGAGGAGTAATTACATCTTTGGCTACTATCAAAATCTCCTCTTCTTAGAAAGAGGAGATCCTAGATTTTGTGAGGATCTTGTTGAGCTTCTCTAGTCTTATGCTTAGCCTAAAATTATTTTACTGGAATCAAATCAAGTACTAGAAAAAAATGAGTGCATGACAAGCACAAAAACTGTAGCACCAAACGAGTGCAAAACCAGAAATAAAAAGGTGCAAAAAAAAAATCTGTACAGAACAAAGAATGAATAGATACAAAGTTAGAAGCAAATTATTATGAAATAAAGGCTAGCCCAAAATAAAAGCAACCCAAACTTTACACTACAAAACCGTAAAAAAAAACTTACATAAAAACAAACTCGCATTTGTAGAAAATGAAAGCACACTCTTGCAAAAAAAGAAAACACTTTGCAGAAAAATAAACATGCTTGCAGAAACAAAAAGGCTTTGGGGTGACCCACTAAAGTGGATGTGTCTGGTTGTTACGCCATGGGAATTTCGGAAATTCCGTAGTGGAGTCGTCCTTGCGTCTTACCGTTTCCCCCTCCCCCTTTCTATAAAAAAAACGAACTATATACCAATCTAAACTCTGATCCCTTTTAGCACCTCCCCGACAACAGCACCAAAATGTTGGGAAAAAATATTAAACAATTATAACATATATCCAACGATTTAATTGTCAACCTAGAGAGAGAGCGTAAACTTGTGAGGTACAGACAAAATATATGTAGGGGCAGAGTGTTGCTAAACTTAATCTAATATTCTAGATGACTGAAATAAAAAAATATATGCAATTGAAATTAAACTAAAATTGCAAAAGCAGAAATGGCATGAAAAGCAAGAAATGACATGAAAATAAATCTAATCTAGAAAAGCAGGAAATTGCAAATTGTAGGAAATAAATCTAATCTATGAAAGAATAAGATTGCATAAAATAAACTGATATAAAACAACTAACATTAACTTGTGAGCTCATAAAATCAATACTATCAATTCATAAGAAAAAAACTTGAATTAACATAAGAGAATCAAAGGATGTGCATTAAGCATCATCTCCATTACATAACAAACAAGAATCCATTCTATGACTGTCTCTAAACTATTCTCTACTTCCAAACCACTAGAGAGGCCTCCAACCAAAATGAGGAGAGATCCCTCCTAGTTATACATGAATTCAAGATAACTGATCATAATTACAGATCCACTATTCTCTCAACTTATCCCTCAAAATCCTCAACAAATCTACAACTCACCCCTTCAAATCCTCCAAAAAATATTGGATGAGATATTCTCTCCACATTTCCATAATCTTCTCCTTGAAGTTAGCCCACATCTTGAGGATGAAATTCGAATTTGAGGCTAGGTGGTCACTTTTGAGCTTGTTAAAGTCTTCAAATACACCTATAAGCATCACCAAACTCACCCAACTTTAAAGGATAATGAAAATATGTTATTTTTCTCAACAATTAACCACAAATTCACTCAAAATACTAAAAAATAAAGGNATTATGAAAGTGGTGAATATTAATGGTTTTATGGAAGGATAAGATAGGAATAAGGTGACAAATGGTATATAAAAGGTGAATAAAATGTGGTCTTTTTGTGGCTCTACGATGGTGATTATGTCCGCCCATACCACATATCTTAATTTTATATCCCAACACTTCTTATTATCCCCCATAGTTTTTTTATAATACTCATCAAATTCTTGTTACTTGACTCAGAAATCCCATTTCCTTGGGGATAATAGTTCAAGGAATGCGATAGTATGATATCATAATCGAAGAAAAACGTGGATAAATCCCCTCCACTAAACGTTGGTATGTTGTCTGTGATGATCTTGGTTGGCGCTCCGAACCGAGTAATTATCTTGTCCTCCAAAAAATATGTGATAACCTTTGTTGTGGTCTTCTTTGTTGGAATGGCCGCAACCCATTTTGTAAAATAATCAGTAGCTGCCCGTATCCATTAATTCCCATTGCTTGAATTCTGCTTAAATTCACCAATGAATTCAGGGCCCCATTGTTGAAACGAGGCTTCGATAACGACTGGTTGAAATGGTAATGCTACAAGTCATTGTCTTCCTGTAAGAAACTGGCAAGGTTGGAAGCTACGTACATGTTTGTATACTTGTTGGAAGAGATTGGACCAATACTATCAAGATCTTAGAATCTGGTGAGTTATGGTAGATGCAACGTGGTGGACACAACATAAGCCTAAGTGAAATTATTTCGTGACTTCTTCCACTCGTACTCATTCTATACATGTAAAAAATGATGCCTTTGGGGTTCCTCCATCCTAACCCATGAACTGGCGTTGAGTCTAAGTCCATGATGAAATACTTGGAAGCTTTCAAATTTAGATATCTCTTTTTATGATTTACAAAATTATCTAGACATGATAGGTTACTCAAATAATACACTATGTCCGTGTACCAATCACATCGATCAATTCCTCTGAAACTACTGATACCATAGGAAATGGATCTTCCTTTAAAGCAAGGACTTCTTCATTTCCTTCTATTAGTAACTAAGCCAATCTTCTACCTCTGACCATCTTGGTGGGTTGTATTTCCAAATCATATTTTTAGAGCTTTGCAATCCATTTGGCCCTAATATCCAATTCGTCTTGTTGCTTGAGTATTTCTTTGAATGTTGGGTGTGGAACATATGCCATAATCTTTGAATATACAATGAACACTTTGAGATGTTTCAACGACATCACCAATGGGTATGCATATTTTTTTATATTGTGATACCTCAGTTCCATTTTAATCAAATCTTTGCTCATGAATGCAATGGGTTGTTCCTCGTTTTTTTCATTATTTTGCAGGAGGAATCCTGCAATAGTGTGAGAGTCATAAGTTATGAAGAGTTTTTTCTTATCCTAATCTTAAGGTTTAGTATTTTGACATTTATCTTTAAAATTATAATAAATTTTCTCATCACCAATTATTTTCTTCCCAACAATATGGTTACACGTTAAATCACAATTGAAATCTCTATCTATGTCTAGATATTTGTACACTTACATAAACTCTAAATATATAAATAATAATAAAATAAAAATGAAATAACTAAATCAAACAATCAACAACTTAAGCTTATAGATGAGTACCTCTTAAGTTTATTATTATGAAACAAATTTTCATAAAACTCTTAAAAATGATCAATTCCAATATATATAAATAAATAAATAATCAACTCCTCTCTAATCAATACACTATTCCTTTATTCTTGGACAAGAAATTTAACTTTATCTTTATTACAACATCCTTTCTATAATAAATTATATAGGTAAGAAATCTTTGTATACATAATTACAAGAGTGAGAATATATGAATAATTTATAATCTTAAAACAAAGCAAAAGGGTGATGGGTATATACAAAGGAGTCCGAGCATTCTAAAGACAAATAGAGAAAATTCTGAATGTTGAAGTAATAGAATTACATTCTATGATGATAGGGTGTTTGATATTTATGCGGTATAGGATTTGTAATGATAAGTAGAAAGCACATCATGTTGTTTGTAAGCACAATGGTTTTTACTTGAAATGAGATTCTTTCTCTAAATACGATGAACGTGTATGTATGTTCTTTACTTGAAAAGGGATTTTTTAGATACTATAAATGTCTAAAGCAAGTGAAGAATATGATTTTATCATTGTATTGATTGTGATAAAATTGTTGCATTTTTTTATGTTATACTAAGCTCCTTCATTGGATCTGATGCATAAAATCCATCAAATTTGAGGACTATAAAATTCATTTTAAAGTATGGAGAGTTACCATATTATTGGGTAAACATGGCTAATATAGATGAAGTTGATTCTTCCATCATAAAGAAGATGAAAAACAAAATGATAACCACAATTACAAGTTGCATTGAAATATCTAAGCACGATCAACATGGAAAGAAAAACAGTTCAACAATATTACTGAAATATTTTTTTATTGAATGCTTTTAGTCACACATGAGTGAGTCACAATTCTGCCATATTTTATTTTAATGGATAAATATGTTATTGAATTAGAACTTAGGTGGGGAGGATAACACTCCATTTCACATACACTCAAAACTAGACCCAACATATTTACATATATAGATAATACTTTTCTATCTAGTATATATATGAGATAGACTACTCTTGATATTGTATATGGTGTTGAATTTTTTGTTGGGACCTCCAATTGGGTGAAGGATGGCCAACATCTCTAGATTTTTCTTTAAATATGTGGGCCCTTTACTCGGATTACCTATTACATAACAATTTACTTCATTACATATACTTTTAACGCAAGATATGCTCCCCTTGGGGTCATGCCATACATATTTAACCATGTATATGTCCCATTTGAATCATCATAGGAATAATAAAGGAAATCATCACCAAATCTAACCACTAATTGAAGAATGTATTGTACAAATTATCATGCTGCAAGTTAGATGCAATATTAAGCATGCATACTTAAATGAATCCAAAACACTTAAGGAACACCATGCTAAATTAAATAATTAATTAAATCTCAATTGGGTCTATTTGGGTCGATTGGGAGGAGGAATGCTATTCTCTCCAACTAGGATCAATTTTGGAAAGTGACATGTTGATCTCTTAATGAGATATGTATTTCACAAATACAATAAATAAATAGAAATTGCAAAAAGGAATATTTGAAATGTTGGACAGATCATTCATCATTACAACAATAATAATTATGAGCTTTAGATATTGTTGATACAAGTAAATACCCTCATCAACGATGAACTTTTACTAAGGAGAGAGCCCAATTAGGCCTTTTATTATTGAAAATGAGAAAACCCTATGACTTATAACAGGAATACCATTACTTATATTTTATGAAATTAATTTTAAACAAAATACAATAAAATTGCTAAATACAAGCCTATGTCAAGTAAACATAGATAGAGATAAAATATAAAAACATAAATTAATTCCATAAATAAACAAAAAATATATATAATTTTAGTAAAAATTTTAAATAATTTATAAGGTATTAAAGGAAAACTTATAATATTGAAATTCGACATCTATTTGTCCACAAAAAGAAATATCATAAATATTGCAATAGTCTACATTGTATAGAATTTCTAGAATACCATGAACAAAACTACTAGTGTATGATAATTCTAGAATACCATGAATAAAACTATTAGTTTATGATAAATTATGGTACTAATCTATTCTAAATTATTGTAATAGTAAAAATAATTAAAATCTTGATAATGAATGGTCTCTCAATTACCTTTGAAGGTAACTTACATGTCAAGAAAAAATCATTTCTATATTTCCATTCATTTGATCTATACATTAAATGAAAGCATAGAACATGAAACATTTTAGATCACTAACTCTTTGCATAATGATCTTTGTTGTCAAGAAGCTTCCACACTACATTTATTTTATCTTTTGGGTATCCTCTCCATGCATCATACACTTTGTAATTTCATGAAAACAAGGAAATATGTGTTGCTCAACTATTGCGTAATGTAGAGTTATGAAACCATGAACATATTTGGTGGAAAACTCTTGCACATTTGGTGGTTGGATCTCCAACAAATTTAATGGATCCATCAACATTATTGGTGGAACCATGAGCTCTATTTATGGAACCATGAGCATTGTTCGTGGAACCATGAGCTCTAGTTATGGAACCATGAGCATTATTGGTGGAACCATGAGCATTGTTGGTGGAACCAAGAACCTTGTTTATGGAACTATTAGCTCTATTTGTGGAACTGTGAGCATTGTTCATGGAACCATGAGCCCTATTTATGGTACCATGAGCATTGTTGGTGGAACCATGAGCATTGTTATTGGAACCAAGAGGCTTGTTTATGGAACCATGACCTCTATTTATGGAACCATGAGCTCTATTTATGGAAGCATGAATATTATTGGTGGAACCATGAGCACTATTGGTGGAACCATGAGCACTATTGATGGACAATGTGATCGAAACCATGTGCAATTAAGGAACTTTGAACAACAATAGTGGAACCGTGAATATCATAAGCATTATTTATGTACCACAAACTATTTGGTGAGTAACGCATACATGAGCATTGTTGATGGAACCATAAGCTCTAGTTATGGAACCATGAGCACTGACAGTGGAACCAGGAGCTTTGTTTATGGAACCATGATCATTGTTGGTGGAACCATGAGCATTGATGGTAGAACCATGAGCTCTATTTATGGAACCATGAGCATTAGTGGTGAAACCATGATTAATGGTCACAAGGTTATGGAACCATGAGATCTAATTATGGAGCCATGAGCTCTAGTTATGGAACCATGAACATTATTGGTGGAACCATGAGCTCTATTTATGGAACCATGAGAATTATTGGTGGGACCATGAGTAATGGGAAACATGTTTGTGTATTGTCATGGGAAGTGAGTAGTAGGAACCATGAGATCTATTTATGGAACCATGAACATTATTGGTGGAACCAAATGAAATGATGACCTACCTTCCAACAAGAAATTCACCTTTGGGGGGCCCATGGTTTTCCCGTATTTTTATCCACTTTTTTTTATCCACTCAGGCTCTCAGCTAAAGCTATGAGGGCACGATAACCTTCAGAGGTTGTGTATTTCCCTTGGGGCCCCCCATCCTCTAAGGTCATGTTGTTTTTTGTTGATTGTAGAATCACCACCAATTAGAATTTTGAGACAACTTAATCTCTCTTACAAGGGCATGGGGACATTTGGGTCCTTCCAACCTGTCTAATTTCCTTAATCTCCCTCCCATGTGCATAGGTCACTCAACTTTTTTATTACCTTTATCTATCCATTCTTTTATCTCTACCAATTCTTAATGGCTTGAGAGTAAAGCCCAACTTAGGATCCTATATTTCCAAATGTTGATATGCTTACCATTTCTTGGGACCCAATATATATCCTTTGAAAAGAATTGCTAAGCTTTCATTACAATAAACCCCTATGATTAGTGCCTCTTTTTTCTTCCTTTTTTGCATCTAGACCCCTTTTCAATGTATTTTTCATCATTTTCTTGGCCAAGTAGGTGCAATTTCTTGAATCAATGCTATTATAGGTATTTTTGCGCTTTTTTTCTAAACTAGGCACTACATATCATGCAATTTGCATTGGATTTAGAGCTGTAATTAGTGTTTATTTTTGCACCATATTTCTCGCCAATTTTTTCGCAAGGTCTTGCACCTAATTTTGTGCCTAGTTTTTTCATTTTCTCTGGTTGCACCACTTTTGTGCCCATGTTTGCATAAATTTTTGCATCATTTTTTACATCCTCTTTTGCATCTACTTATACTTCTTTTTTTGCATCCCTTTTTGTATCCCTTGTTGCATTGGGTTTTGCATCAAAATTTACATCCCATTTTACGTCTAGATTTGCACCTACTTTTGTTGTATCCACTTTTGTGTCAACTATTTCATCCACTTTTGCACACCCTTTTGTTTCCTTTTTTGAAACTAATTTTGCATCCATGTTTGCATCCTTTTTTGCATCTATTGTTGCATCCACTTTTGCATTCACTTTTTTTGTGCCCTAATTTGCAGCTAATTTTGCACTCACTTTTGCTTCCACTTTTGCATCGTCATTTGCATCGTGATGACATTGATATTGACAATGACGGTGTTGACGATGATGATGATGACAATGAATTGAATGATGATGGAAATGACAATAATGATGACAATGATGATGATGAAAATGACAATGATAATGTTTAGAATGATGATGATGATGGCAATGTGATTATATGAAAACAATAATGATGATTATATGAAGACGATGATGATAATGATGATGGCTTTGAGAATGGAAATAATGCAAACCTTAATAATTGATTTGAGGATGCATGGTTATTCCCAATGTTCCATACTACTATAGAAGCCATGATGATAATGAGTGGACAATGATGATGGCAATGATAATGTTCATCATCATCATCATCATCGTCATCGTCATCATCATCATCATCATCGCCATGATCATGTGTACGTACTTTTTAAGATATAACACAATATAGAACATTGTTAAATATTATAGTTTCCTATAATATAATATGGGATAACAAATCATTAGGTTGTAATGTATAATAACAATAATACATTAGACTGAATATAGAACAAATTAGATTGTAATATATAATAATATAATATATAATAACAAAAATGCATTAGATTGTAATATATAACAAAATAGATTGTCTCCCAAGGTTATGGTGCCCTCATAGCTTTACCTAAGAACTCGACTGGATCCAAATTGTGGAGAAAAATATGGAAAACCATGGGGCCCCCAAAGGTGAATTTCTTGTTGGACGGTAGCTCATCATTACATTTGGATCCACAAATAATGTTCATGGTTCCATAAATAGAGCTCATGGTTCCCATTAGTCATTTCCCATGACAATACACAAACATGTTTCCCATTACTCATGGTTCCAACAATAATTCTCATGGTTCCATAAATAGAGCTCATGGTTCCACCAATAATGTTCATGCTTCCATAACTAGAGCTCATGGTTCCATAATCCTTGCGACCATTACTCATGGTTCCATAAATAGAGCTCATGGTTCTACCATTAATGCTCATGGTTCCATAAATAGAGCTCATGGTTCCACCAACAATGCTCATGGTTCCATAAACAAAGATCTTGGTTCCACTAATAGTGCTCATGGTTCCATAACTAGAGCTTATGGTTCCACCAACAACGCTCATGGTTCCACAACTAGAGCTTATGGTTCCACCAACAATGCTCATGTATGTGTTACTCACTAAATAGTTTGTGGTCCATAAATAATGCTTATGATATTTTTGGTTCCACCATTGTTGTTTAAGGTTCCTTAATTTCACATGGTGTTGTACGCATTGTACATGGTTCCACTCACATTGTTCATCATTCCATAAAAAATGTACATGGTTCCATTTACATTATGCATGGTTCAATGCTCATTTACCATGATTTTTGTTCAAGGTTCCTAACATGGTTCCACCAACATGCGACCATTACTCATGGTTCCGCCAATAATGCCCATGGTTCCATAAATAGAGCTAATGGTTCTATGATCAATGCTCATGGTTCCATCAACAATGATCATGGTTCCATAAACAGAGCTCATGGTTCCATGAATAGAGATCATGGTTCCATAAATATAGCTCTTGGTTCCACCAACAGTGCTCATGGTTAACTAGACCTCATGGTTCCACCAATAATGCTCATGGTTCCATAAATAGAGCTCATGATTCAACCAACAATGTTCATACATGTCCATTAACTTCCTTGGAAACTCAACCACCAAATGTGTGAGAGTCTACCACCAAATATGTTCATGGTTTCATCAACTCTAACTTTTGTCAAAGTTCCATATGCATTGTTCAGGATTCCACCACATCATGGCCATGTACGTGTTACTCACCAAATGGTTCGTGGTCCATAAATTTTCCATGGTTCCATTTACATTATTCATGGTTCAATGCTCATTTACCATGAATTTTGTTCTAATATCCTTCCATGGTTCCACCACCTTTCAACCATTATTCATGGTTCTACCACTAATGCTCATGGTTCCATAAGCAAGGCTATTAGCTCCACCAACAGTGCTCATGGTTCCACCAATAATTCTCATAGTTCCATAACTAGAGCTCATGGTTCCATAAATAGAGCTCATGGTTCCACCAATAATGTTAATGGATCCATTAACTTTATTGGAGATCTAACCACCAAATGTACAATATTTTTCCATCAAATATGTTTGTGGTTTCATAACTCTACAGTATGCAACAGTTGAGCAAGACATATTTCCTTGTTTTCATGAAATTACAAAGTGTATGATGCAGGGATAGGATACCCAAAAGATAAAATAAATGTAATGTGCAAGATTCTTGAAAACAAAGATCATTATGTAAAGAGTTAGTGATCTAAAATGTTTCATATTCTATGCTTTCATTTAATGTATAAATTACATAAATGGAAATCAAGAAAGGATTTTTTCTTAACATGTAAGCTACCTGCAAAGGTAATTGAGAGACCATTCATTACCAAGATTTTGATGATTTTTACTATTACCATAATTTAGCATAGACTAGTAGTTTTATTCATGGCATTCTAGAATTATCATACACTAGTAGTTTTGTTCATGGTATTCTAGAAATTCTATACAATGTAGACTATGGCAATGTATATGATATTTCTTTTTGTCGACAAATAGATGTGAAATTTCAATATTATAAGTTTTCCTTTAAAACCTTATAAATTATTTGAAATTTTTATGAAGATTTTATATATTTTGTTTATTTATTGAATTAATTTATGTTTTTATATTTTATCTCTATCTATGTTTACTTGACGCAGGCTTGTATTTAGCATTTTTATTGTATTGTGTTTAAAATTAATTTCATAAAACATAAGTAATGGTATTCATGCTATAAGTCATAGGGTTTTCTCATTTTCAATGATAAAAGGGCCAATTGGGATATCTCCTAAGTAAAAGTTCATGGTTGATGAGGGTATTCACATGTGTCAATAATATCTAAAGCTCATAATTATTGTTGTAATGATGAATGATATGTGGACAACATTTCTTTTTTTGTTTCAATTTCTATTTATTTATTGTATTTATGAAATACATATCTCACTAAGAGCTCAACATGTCACTTTCCAAAATTGATCATACATGGAGAGAATAACATTCCTCCTACCAATGGACCCAAATAGACCCAATTGATATTTATTGCATTACTTAATTTAGCATAGTGTTCCTTAAGTGTTTTGGATTCATTTAAGTATGTCCGCTTAAAATTGCATCTAACTTGCAACATGAAAATTTGTAAAATACCTTCTTCAATTAGTGGTTTATTTTTGGTGATGCTTTCCTTTATTATTCCTATTATGATCCAAGGGGGGCATATACATGGTTAAATATTTATGATATAACCCCAAGGGGAGCATATCTTGTGTTAAAATTATATTTATATGTAATAGGGTAGGCCTAATGAAGGGCCCACATGTTTAAAGCAACATCTAGATATGGTGACCATCGTTCACCCAATTGGAGGTCCCAACAAAAAATCAACACCATATCCAATATCAAGACTAGTAATAGACATAAAAGTCTTATCTATATATGTAAATATGTTGGGTCTAGATTTGAGTGTACATGGAATGGAATGTTATTCTCCCCCCCTACGTTCGACTCCAATAACATATTTATCCATTAAAATAAAAGATGGCACAATTGTGGCTCACTCATCTTTACTAAAAGCATTAAATAAAAAAATATTTCAATAATATTGTTGAACTATTTTTCTTGCCATGTTGATGGTGCTTGGATATTTCAATGCAACTTGTATTGTAGTTATCATTGTATTTTTCATCTTCTCTATGATGGACGAATCAAATTCCTCTCTATTAGCCATTTTTACCCATTAATGTGGTAGGCATCCATACTTTAAAATGAATTCTGTACTCATCAGATTTGATGGATTTTATGCATGAGATCCAATGAAGGAGCCTAGTTACAACATAAAAAAAAAATGCACAACAATTTTATCAAAATCAATTCATTGATAAAGGGCACTCGCACGAAGTTGGTTCCACTTTTTAGTGCCACTTAAGAAATTAGAAACGCACTTCTGAATTGCAAATCAAGAACGTATATGCATTATTGATGGTACGTTCAAAATAAACCAAGCCCAAACAAAAGGCTAAGGTTCGTAAAAACGTATCACGTATGCGATATATCGCATATGTGTTTTCTAAATGTTAAATATCGCATATGCGATATATCGCATATGTGATATTCAACATTTAAAAAACCACCTCAATACCAAACCACACAAGAAGCCTATGTATTGCATTTGTTTCTAATTTCGCCTCAATGGGAAACCCATTTCTTGACAAACTATTGACATTTGTAACTTTCTACATGTATTTTCACATAGGTTTTTTACCAAGGAGAAACAACCAAACGAAAATCCTAGTTCAAGTTTCATTTATTTCTTTTTCTATCACACCATCTCTATTTGGCTATACGTGTGACTACACTATGAAAATGCCCAAATTGGAGTGAGTATTCCTTCATCGGTCATTTAAAAATGAGTCGCATAGCCTCGCAAAAGGTTTAATTTGCATAGCGTCACCTGAATATTCTTCATATTCTATTATTACAAGAAGCATAACCTACGATAAATGGCCAACACGAAAGGCCCTAGTTCATGTTTCAAATATTAATTTTTCTATGACACAACTTGTATTTCTCTGCACATGTGACTACTTCAACGACATGCTAATGAAAGCGAAGAGGGTATTCCTTCATCCATCATGTAAAAAGGACTCACATAGCCTCACAAAACTTTCGAGTTGTGGAGTGTCACTCAAATATCCATGTTCTATTTGTGTTGTTAACACCACTCTTAATGGAAATCTCTAGTAATTTAAGTAAGTTGCTTAAGGAAATAATTATTATTTCATGCTAGCTTGGAATCAACAAAGATTGAAGCTTCTACAAAGCTTTGATCTAATTATATTGCATCCTCTACTTGTTATCAACAATATGACTACTTAGTTTTCTTATTTCCTCCTGTAAATTTTTGTCAAGTTCATTTGCCGTTACCCGTCTCTCATAAATTTTCACTGAAATTTTAGCAACCTCCTTCTCATCTTTATTCAAGTTCATGGTTGTTGGATAACATTATTTTAGGCATATCTTGTTTGTATTCCCACACTAAATTAATCCTTCAATTGGTTTGGATGGACTTTACTATGGATCCAAAACCATGTTTGTAAATGCTTGGAACAATACCAATATGTTTACACCAACATAATGAGAAAAATAACCTTTCTAGTTACATGCTTCACATTACCAAAAATATTTTATAGACTACATAAAGTGACTTACATGGCAATGTAATTATGTAAGCCTAGTTGGTAATTATGTTACCAAAAATATTTTGTAATTAATTCTTTTATTTAATTATTTAGGTAGGAAGAAGGATGGGGCATATGTGATATTTCACATCTACAATATCGCATATGCGATATATATCGCAAGTGTGATATATCACATATCTGATATTGAAAAGTTAAAAAAGAAATAAAACAGAGGCCGCAGGCCCCTCAAATATCATTTGCATAGGATCGGGACACCGAAAAACCACATGGGCGAAATAGCGTAGAGGCGATTTGCATTTTAGCTTTTGGAGGTCAAGTTCAAGGTCGAGTTGGAGGTGGATTGGCTCCAATGGCAGGTAAATGCTCTTATCCATTTCAGTTAGTCTTCAATTCTTTATTGGTTTCCATAATTTCATAGTTTTTATAATAATTTTAAACAAATTTAATAAAAAAGTTGAATGAAATCAAAGAATGATTAAGTAAAATAACTTGTATTTTTTTGTTTAAATCTTAACAGACAATAGAAATGAACAAGAAAATGTGGAAAAACCACCCTCTAATAACCCACAACCTAACCCAAGCCCAAACCCGGAGGGGGAACAAGATTGAAACTCACAGATTATTGTGCGTTTGGTGTCATTGAGGCGCCTTAGCTCATCTATTAGAGGGGGGGGTCATTTGAGAGAGTATTTAGCCGATGCATTGGACACAATAACAAACACAATTGACAAATCCTAAGGAGCTCTGTAGAACATTAGCTCATACATAGAATCTAGGAGGCAATACTACTTCGGTGGATTGAGTTATAAAGACATCAAAGCCCTTAAAATTACAAAAGACCAATTAGTTTCATTATTCCGGGACCCTAGCACTGGATTGGTTGCACCCACCAGTCTACCACACATTTTCATATACTGGTGCGTTGAACCAAATATAAAGGCCAATTGGATGGATTATTGGTATATGGTGTTCGAGAAGACCCACATGAAAATAGGGACATCCCATTTTATTTCCTTAGGAAGTTGTATGCATAATTCATCCTAGGGAAACATGTTAACTACTTTGATCTCTTAGGCTTCTAGGGTGTTGGTCATGGGATGCCCTAAGATAGGGAAGGTGCTAGGACGGATACTAACCGTGTTCCATGCCCTCCATGCACACCAAAACCCCCTTGGCTATATCCTCCTGCAAGTCCTATGATTGAGAATACACAGGAGGCATTATTTGACTTGGCAGATACATTGCTTCAGCATGGGACTGATGTCCAAGGAAATGTAGACCAAGGGGCTGACACTTCTAAGGCGAGCCCATCTACAGATCACACAGGAGATGCAGAGCGTTCAGAGCATCGTGTTACTCCACACCCTTGCACATTATGTGGAGGCATATGCTATGGACCTGCTTCAGACTTCCGAGACGATGGATTACTTCGCTTTGTAAGTAAACCTCATTATTTTAATATTATATTTTGTTTCATATCAAAATTTTCAATTGTTTCGCAATTTATTTCTATTTAATTATCTAACAAATTATGTGAACAAATATATAGCTGGTGTCCCATGGCACACCACAGTCGCATAGTTCGCCGATCAATGTTTAGATCATTAATGCGGCTGTCAATATTGCATATGGGTTTGGTTCTTCACCAATAGGGGTAAGAACTATACTTGTTAATTTTTCAACTTTATTTACATATTTATAGTATCGATTGTAACATTCAATACATCCTAATTTTGATACAACATGTTTTATTCAGGGTGATCAGGATGAGTATATTGTATCTCATCCTATTCCCTCTCATGCAGAGGTAGATTCCCAAACACGATTATTATTTGAAATATGCTTTTAATTATGTTTCGCTTTCTTTGGAAAAATCATTTGACTTGTATAGCTTTGACATATGTTACTTTATGCAGGAACCTATTGTGACAGTGGTGCTTGAAGAGCACCAAAGCGAGGTTGTTGTCAACCCACCTCTTCCCCCCAGCTAGGTACATGTATGATTCACTTTCTTTGGTAACATCATTTTCCGTCCATGTAGTATATATGTCTATGATTCACTATTTTATTTGAAATTGACATATATGTTACTTTATGAATGCCCCTAGTGAGGCACCAGTGTGTGAAGAGCACCAAATCGGTGACCCACCTTTGACGAGCCAGCAAGTATGTTTATGTATCGCTTTCTTTGTATGTTTGTGTATTGCTTTCTCTCATTTGGTGCTTGAAGAGAACCAAATTGGTGACCCATCTCTTCCCCCCCAAGGTACATGTATATTTGTTGACATTGGCATATATATATTTTTATGCAGCTTGATAGTGAGCAAGTGGTTCTTGAAGAGCACCCAATCAGGGTCATTGTTAGTGAGGCACCATGACCCACCATTAGTTACTCACGTACAGTAAGTAAAAATGTTATTTTGGTTTTGCAATTTGAACAAATGTACATAGCATTTTTAAAGTTTTGTAAATTAACTTAAAAATTTTGGTTTTTCTGTAGTCTCCACTGATCTGACCT
Source organism: Pseudotsuga menziesii (assembly GCA_001517045.1). Taxonomy (NCBI): domain Eukaryota; kingdom Viridiplantae; phylum Streptophyta; class Pinopsida; order Pinales; family Pinaceae; genus Pseudotsuga; species Pseudotsuga menziesii. The sequence goes on along the minus strand of LPNX010139083.1, from coordinate 21,939 downwards.
ATCCCTCTTGTTCAGCGATGGGGATCACTAGTGAGCAGTTGGAAAAGAAATCTAGACTTCTCCAAAGACACTGGAAGTGGCGGCGAAAGGGGGGATAACTAGAATAAATGTATAGGGGGCATACATAGATGTAACTTTTTGTTCATATGTACGCACAGATGTACATTTTGATCCACTATTTTGTATTACGGCCATGTGGCATGACAATTTTTGTAACGTTATATCTATACATATATAATATAAAGAAAGGTTCAAATTTATACATATATGGTTGACTTGATCTTGGAACATGATATGTGTGGTTCACCTATGTGATATAATGATATGTGTGGTTCACATGTGTGCTAACTTATGAATTTCCAATACTCAAAGGAAGAATTTACGACTCATCAACTTTTTAACATTATGGCTATCCTCAACTTTTTAACATCATAACCATACCACACACTAACTCAATTACATACACTAACAATCATAACAGTATGTCATGCATGGAGGTGTAATATATACCATATCATACCCTACAATACCCTATGACACTAACATCATACCATACTAACATACAATAACAAACCATAACATAACATACTAACAATATACCATAACACTAAGTCATGCATGCATGTGTAATATATACCATATCATACCCTACAATACCCTATGATACTAACATCATACCATACTAACATACATCATACCCTACAAACCCTAAATTGGTTGAAGTAAACCCTAGTTCCATCTCATTATTTCTCAACCCTAGTGATAGCATGCAAAGTGGTGTTCATTGAATCCTAGTTGGTTTTCGATTTGTACATGGCCATGTGTTTCTAGTTCCCTCTCCTAACTTGCCAATTTCTCACTAAACCCTAGTTCCATCTCATACCTTGTCAACCCTAGTTGGTGCATGCAAATTGGTGTTCATGAAAGCCTAGTTGGTGCATGCAAGTATTGGTGATCATGTGTTTCTAGTTCCCTCTCCTAACTTGCATGATTGCTCACTAAACCCTCACTCCATCTCACACCTTGGCAGCCCCAGTTGGAGCATGCAAATTGGTGTTCATGAAAGCCTAGTTGGTGCATGTAAGTATTGCTGATCATGTGTTTCTATTTCCCTCTCCTAACTTGCATGATTTCTCACTAAACCCTAGCTCCATCTCACACCTTGGAAACCCCAGTTGGAGCATGAAAATTGGTGTTCATGAAAGCCTAGTTGGTGCATTCAAGTATTGGTGATCATGTGTTTCTATTTCCCGCTCTTAACTTGCAAATTGGTCACTAAACCCTAGTTCCATCTCATACCTTGTCAACCCTAGTTGGTTCATGCAAATTGGTGTTCATGAAATCCTAGTTGGTGCATGCAAGTATTGGTTATCATGTGTTTCTAGTTCCTTCTCTTAACTTGCAAATTGCTCACTAAACCCTAGTTCCATCTCATACCTTGTCAACCCTAGTTTGTGCATGCAAATTGGTGTTCATGAAAGCCTAGTTGGTGCATGCAAGTATGGGTGATCATGTGTTTCTAGTTCCCTCTTTTAACTTGCAAATTGCTCACTAAACCCTAGTTCCATATCATACCTTGTCAACCCTAGTTGGTGCATGCAAATAGGTTTTCATGAAAGCCTAGTTGGTGCATGCAAGTATTGGTGATCATGTGTTTCTAGTTCCCTCTCTTAACTTGCAAATTGCTCAGTAAACCCTAGTTCCATCTCATACCTTGTCAAGCCTAGTTGGTGCATGTAAATTGGTGTTCATGAAAGCCTAGTTGGTGCATGCAAGTATTGGTGATCATGTGTTTCTAGTTCCCTCTCTTAGCTTGCAAATGCTCACTAAACCATAGTTCCATCCCATACCTTGTCAACCCTAGTTGGTGCATGTAAATTGGTGTTCATGAAAGCCTAGTTGGTGCATGCAAGTATTGGTGATCATGTGTTTCTAGTTCCCTCTCTTAGCTTGCAAATGCTCACTAAACCATAGTTCCATCCCATACCTTGTCAACCCTAGTTGGTGCATGCAAATAGGTTTTCATGAAAGCCTAGTTGGTGCATGGAAGTATTGGTGATCATGTGTTTCTAGTTCCCTCTCTTAACTTGCAAATTTCTCACTAAACCCTAGTTCCATCCCATACCTTGTCAACCCTAGTTGGAACATGCAAATTGGTGTTCATGAAAGCCTAGTTGGTGCATGCAAGTATTGGTGATCATGTGTTTCTAGTTCCCTCTATTAACTTGCAAATTGCTCACTAAACCCTAGTTCCATCCCATACCTTGTCAAACCTAGTTGGTGCATGCAAATTGGTGTTCATGAAAGCCTAGTTGGTGCATGCAAGTATTGGTGATCATGTGTTTCTAGTTCCCTCTCCTAACTTGCATGATTGTTCACTAAACCCTAGTTCCATCTCATACCTTAGAAACCCTAGTTGGAGCATGCAAATTGGTGTTCATGAAATCCTAGTTGGTGCATGCAAGTATTGGTGATCATGTGTTTCTAGTTCCGTCTCTTAACTTGCAAATTGCTCAGTAAACCCTAGTTCCATCTCATACCTTGTCAACCCTAGTTGATGCATGCAAATTGGTGTTGATGAAAGCTTAGTTGGTGCAAGTATTGGTGATCATGTGTTTCTAGTTCCCTCTCTTAACTTGCAAATTGCTCACTAAACCCTAGTTCCACCTCATACCTTGTCAACCCTAGTTGCTTTCCAATTTGTACATGTCCATGTGTTTCTAGTTCCATCTCATAACTTGTAAATTTCTAACTCAACCCTAGTATCACACGTTTCTCTTCATTGCTATCTTGCCCATGTCGATACATGATATGCACCATTATGCTCACCTGCTCTGAGTGATATTATTGACTTTCAATTTCATTTTGTGGTTGTAGGGTGTAATTTTTCGTAAAGTCAACCACTGTAGTATTGTTCTGAGAGGGAAGGTGTCCTCGGATATTCTGAATTGCTCATCTTGCCACCATGCCATATCGACATGTTGAATGTACTGTTGGATCTTTCCACGAAACTATGGAATAAAATCACATACTCACACCTGGTACATGAATATTAATATGTCAATAAACCACATAAAAAATGTGTACATGAATATTAATTTGTCAATATTCAACAATTTACCTATGAATTCACCAATTTAATATTCTTGCTATCTTTCCCATCATTTAGCTGATATGTCTCATACTGATAGTTCTGCTTCTCGACAATTGCATTCCCAAATGCTGGATCTTCACTTTCATGGATGCAATCAGACAATAATGATAGCCCACCACAATTTTTGCAAGAACCGTCTACACATTGTTTTGAGTAATGTGTCTTCCCATCTTACCTCGGACACATTATGCTATGGATGAAATCTCCGGGTGACATTGGAGGTACTGTACTTGAGCATTCCTGCACATGGTTAGGATGTAAAAAATGATGTATATGTGCAAATGTATGGTAATATAGGTCAAACTCTATGTGGTATCTACAACAACAAGTGTTCCGGATGGTATTGATTCTAACATACCAAGGCTTGCATTTTTCAAAAGATCTTTGCCTGAGCCTTAGCTCTATGTGGGCAAATTTAAACATCTCAAACAGTTGAGTTTGTGTCCTGTCAATATAATGTTTAACATGAGGTTCAGTGTTTCTAGAACCCCTACAATGTTTTAACACATCCTTCGTGTTAGAAGAAGGCATAGTGTTATCATGCCAAAACATTTGCACTAGGCCCTTCACTGCTTCAACTAACTTCATGTCTTTGCAGGGCAACCTACCACTAAATGCCCATAATGTTTCCATTTGTCCCTCTACATCAAGGTTGTCTCTTCTTACTGAATATTTTTTTTAAGTGTCTTTGGATGTAAAGGAACAATTTGTGATGTGCATTTAAGTAAACGACGTTGTCTTATGGATCTACATACAATTGATTCAGCCAATACACGACGAGCCACATTATAGTCTTGTGAACGATTTTTTTTACCAATCGATGTGAATGCAACAGCAAGATATTTAACAATGTGATTACTTGATTCGATATTCTTCATTATTGTTATGCCTAAATTTCTTCTAACAGTTTCCATATTTCTATATTTAAGCAAAGCTAAAAACAATTGGCATTTACCGGCTTCGGATTTGTTATCAAAATATTGTTTCATTATTTGAGAAGAATGACGAAGGATAGTGCATTTAGCCACCTTACCTTCCATGGAAGTCAATCCGCTCTCGTCCACTTGTATTCGTTTAGGAGTTCTTTTTCGTTTTGATGCAAAATTTCTTGTTGTTTGAAATGCTGGAGTGACATTTACATCCACTACAGGCTCACAGTTTCAATTAGGAGATTGAACCACTGACCAAGGTTGTTGTTGAGTCACATTTGCATCAGGAGTAACATAATTATTGAACTCTTCACAAGATTGTCCATTTACTAATGGATCAATAATATCAAATTTTGTATAACCAGCTTCCTTTAATGTTGCATTATCTTCCTCAGCCTCTACATCAAGTATCTATTGAGGGGGAATGGGAACTATTTGCTCGTGTAATGAATGCCGACGATTTCTTGAATCTTCCCTCTTTTTTTCTTTTTTATTTTCTGCTTCTTCCGATGTAAGCACCTTCCTTGCTGACTTTCATCCTCTATTACGTACCTTCCCCATTGAAATCCACCCAAACATGTACAAAAATATGGAATTATGTAAGTAATGATAACAAATTACATGTTGAACGGTTCTCTGTGCGCGGGTTTAAACGAATTATGTCTTTTGATACAGTAAACCTATCCCACAGGACGCCACCCAACATTTTGTATAAAACACATATCGCATATGCAATATAACACACCTCCGATATATTGCATATGCGATATTGATTCCCATCTTTTTAATGAACAGGCAGGTTTTTACATGTTCTCCAAAACGCATGCGATATATCGCATATGTGATTTAGTGCATATGAGATATATCACATATGTGATTTAGTGCTCACTAAATATATGCAATTTACATTTATTTATGCTTATGAAGATGATGGTGATGATGAGGAGGATGATGACTATGATGATGATGATGAGGATGAGGGTGATGATGATGATGATGATGAGGATGAGGATTATGATGATGATGATGATGATGGTGATGATGATGAGGATGAGGGTGTCGATGATGGTGAGGATGAGAATGATGGTGATGGTGATGATGATGAGGATGAGGGTGATGATGATGATGATGATGACCATGATGATGATGATGAGGATGAGGGTGATGATGATGATGACAAGGATGAGGGTGATGATGATGATGAGGATGAGGGTGACGATGAGGATGAGGATGAGGGTGATGATGAAGATGATGATGAACAATGATGGTGATGATGAGGAGGATGATGACTATGATGATGATGATGAGGATGAGGGTGATGGTGATGATGATGACGATGATGATGAGGATGGTGATGATGATGAGGATGATGGTGACAATGAAGATGATGATGAACAATTATGGTGATGAGGAGGAGGATGATGACTATGATGATGATGATGAGAATGAGGGTGATGATGATGATGATGATGACGATGATGATGACCATGATGATGATGATGAGGGTGATGATGATGATGATGATGAGGATGAGGATTATGATGATGATGATGATGCAGATGGTGATGATGATGAGGATGAGGGTGTTGATGAAGATGATGCTGATGGTGAGGATGAGGGTGATGAACAATGAGGATGAGCATGAGGATGATGACCATGATGATGATGATGCCGATGAGGGTGATGATGATGATGATGAGGATGAGAGTGATGATGACAAACAATGATGGTGATGATGAGGAGGATGATGACTATAATGATGATGATGATGATGACCATGATGAAGCTGATGAGGATGAGGGTCATGATGATGATGATGCTAATGATGATGATGATGATGATGATGATGATGATGATGAGGATGAGGGTGATGATGATGATGATGATGATGATGATGGTTACCAGGATGATGATGCTGAGGATGAGGGTTATGATGATGATGATGAGGATGAGGGTGACGATGAAGATGATGATGAACAATGATGGTGATGATGAGGAGGATGATGACTATGATGATGATGATGAGGATGAGGGTGATGATGATAATGATTATGCTGAGGATGAGGATGATGATGATGATGATGATGATGATGGGGATGAGGGTGATGATGATGAGGAGGAGGATGAGGGTGATGATGATGAGGATGAGGGTGATAAACAATGATGATGAGGATGAGGATGATGATGATGATGAGGATGAGGATGAGGATGAGGGTGATGATGATGATGATGATGATGATGATGATGATGACCTTGATGATGATGATGAGGATGACGGTGATGATGAAGATGATGAGGATGAGGGTGATGATGAGGATGAGGGTGGTGATGGAGATGATGATGAACAATGATGGTGATGATGAGGAGGATGATGACTATGATGATGATGATGAGGATGAGGGTGATGATGATGATGATGATGATGAGGATGGGGATGATGATGATTATGATGATGATGACGATGACCATGATGATGAGGATGAGGATGAGGGTGATGATGAGGAGGAGGAGGATGAGGGTGATGATGATGATGAGGTTGACGATGATGAGGATGAGGATGAGGATGAGGATGAGGATGGTGATGATGATGATGATGATGATGATGATGATGACCATGATGAAGCTGATGAGGATGAGGGTGATGATGATGATGATGATGTTGAAATATTGTAACTTCAAAGAATATACTATATGTATCCTTTTATGGTCCCCGATGGTCCTACCGGGAGAACCACTTGTATTACATTGTACCCCGATGCTCCTAATTAGAAGAACTAATAAGAGTCATGAGGTAGTCCCCTCTAATTGTAAAGGTGGGTCATTAGCACCCCAGTGTGGTTACTTGAGCCTACATGTGTAACTCGAGCCTACATGATTTAACTCGAGCCTAAATGTCAAATGAGTTAACTTAAGTGAACGGATGAATATAAATAGAGGTGTAGTGCTCCTCATTTGTGACACACACTCTCTCACTTGTATAGCACATTAGTGGAGAAGAGAAGGGTAGTTGGAGAAGGAGGAGGATCAGGCTTTGATCTCCTTGTTGGTTTTACCTTTTATCTTTTTGGGGCATCTATATTGAGGAAGCTTTTGATGGGTTTTTCCCTTTAGGGTTTTCCCAGGATAAATATTTGTGTTCCTTTTGTATGGTTGTGCTTTTCTATCTTTCAATGATCTTGCTTATATGCTTTTGTTATGAAAAATGAAATGAAATACTAATGTCTTAGCTCAGCATATGAAAATTTAACATGGTATCAGAGCCACCCTGAAAGAAGACATTGTGCAGCTACAGAAGCTAGGGCTTCTTACTTTTTGTTTCTATCTCCACAATCGATCAGCAAAATAAGGCTAGGGTGACTCTCCATTGAAGCGCGCATCTTTCTGTCGAAGTGGAATTCGATTCTGAGCATTTTTAGTTTTTAGTGCGGGAAATTAGGGCTTCTTGCAGAAGAGGAATTTTTGAGTGAGCCTAGCATAGGATTTCTCTCCTCATCAAAATCAAATTTTAGAGACCTAGATCAATATTTTTGGTTGGGTGAAACTCCGGGAAGCTGAAACCCTAGTTTGACCCCGAGCTAGAAAAACCCTAAATACTAAAACTACTAAGTTTTTGTACTTTTTCTATATTCCGAGACTGGCGAAGGCTCATGAGCTAAAACTTGCAGCGGTTGAAGATACAATCTGGATTTACGTTGTGTCCAAAATTCCACCTCAGATTCGCTATATTCTGGGCGATATGATCCTTCCAAGTTAGGGTTCCAGCCTCTTCTAGAATTAATCCCTAAACAGGACACCTGGGGATAATTGCTATAGATTGGGCTACAGAGGTCCAAATGGAATTATTGAAGATGAATCAGAAATATCACGGACTATAATTTTTGTGGTCCAAAATTCAGCACTAGAAGATGAAACAGTCACACGTGGCATGCCATACAACTTTGCTGTTCTGAAAAGTCCTGTAACAGGTCACCTTGGGAAAATGATCATAAATCGCAATTGGTGAAAACAATTCTAATGAAACCTATGGTTTTGGATCACAGAAATTTTATTTAACCTCAGTGCGAAATGTTAGACACAGAGGAGTAGGAATTTTGGAGATATCACAGAAACAGTGACAAGAATTTCTGCAGAAGAAATTGGAAAACTAGGGCTTCCTGTTTCGGGAGATTCCCTCCACTGTTTTCAGAAAAGGAGTACATTGGACAACTCCATTTGAAGAGATCTATATTTATATCCAATCAGATCTGAAATATTCCAAGTTTTTAAATTTAGGATTTCTCTGACAAACCCTAGATCAACCAGCTCCGGAAGCAGGACGGACACCTCAAATCGGTAAGATCTAATCTTTTGCTATTTGCATTTGAGGTTCTCATTTCAAAGTGATATATCACATCAGATTGATGATAAGATTGGTGAAGTTGACAACTTCCAAGCATGGAAGTATTTGATCTCTCTGAGGAAAATGAATTGGACACCTACATGAGTAGTGTGGCTCTAAAGGGAGATGAGGCTCAAAGCCTTACACCAAAAGAACTTGGTTAAGGCCAAGAATATCATTGTTGATTCAGTCACGGATCAACTTGTACCACAAGTGTCTTCCCTAAAGACACTGAAAGAGATGTTTGATTCCTTGACCGAGCTATTTGAAGGAAAGAACATACATCTGAAGATGACCCTAAGAAACAAATTGAAGAAGTAAAAGAAGCAGTGAAGAATGCAGAAGTGGTGATAGCCACCTTGAATGGCCTCCCAGGATCATGGGATTCATTCATGGGAAGAATTTATGCTAGAAGGAAGTAATTACTTTCAGCTCTACTCATAAGAATAGAAGAAGAAGATGGGAGCAATTGAAGATCAAGCTCTCACCATTCAAAGAAGATCCTTCAAGCAATGAGGAATATGAAGAACTCAATTCTTGAAGAACCTCTTATTCAACTTATCATTTGGATAAGAAATGATGATTTCATGAATGAAAAAGATGATAAAGCAGAATGATCAAGATGGAGTCTACCCATGAAACAAATAAAAGATAAGTATTCAATTTCCATTTCATGATATTGTTTTGTTATACATTTGATTATATTCAGTTGAAGTGTTATGCACGATAGATTGTTTGCATTAATGACTGTATACTACTGATATGCATGTGATGGGTAAGTAGCTCATGGTGCTATACAACTCTCCATTGCTACTTATCAAACTTCTTTGCTGACATATTGGATTAGTGCACAATCTCAATGATGTCATGGTAGAGATGGAAGACATCTAGAAAGTTTCTGTGAGATATGGATGGATGTTGTATTGGCTAAAGAGTTGCATGACGCATAAGAATTTGTTGTTATGCATATATTTTATGAAATAGTTCTAACCATGCAACTGATGCATTTGAATTGTAGGAAACATCTTGTACAACCTCCTACAAGAAAAGAAGGATGAGACTTGTTCCGAAGAATAAGTGATGACAATTCAAGATTCACATGAATCTGAAGCTCCCAAGGTCAGAGACACCATGAGGAAAGAAAGAGATTCAGAGAGCGGTAGATCCACCTTGAAGGATGAATACCACCATGGGTATGGGAGATAACTCAAGATGAAGAAAAGAATGCTATGAAAGAATCTATGATCAAAGAATAACAGTTGATCATGGAGAATGATGTATATGATATGATTTCAAGACATAAAGGGAAGTACGTAGAATCTATGCATCTATAAGATCTAGTGTACAAAACAAGGTTCGTGATTTGCCTCAGAAAGGATAGACTATGATATGACATACTCTATTGACTAGTATATATCAAGCATAGAACCACCTGTACAGAATGAAGAAGGAAGATGATACTCCACTTCAGGGGGAGTGACTACAGAAGATATCTGAGTTCGACATGGTACGACATGATGGATAGCTTCATGATGGATCGAGACTTTACCAAGAGTAAAGTGGGTTCCAAAATTCAAGGTTGAATGCAGAAGACTAGGATATGTTGATGACTTGACAAGACGAACTCATGGAAGATGTTATGATGAAAGAATACCAGAACGATGTTTGGTATATAGTACTCAAACCAGAAAGCAAGAATGTGGTATCTTCCAAATGGATTTGCAAGATAAAATATGTTCCTGATAGAAGTAAGGAAAGACTTGTGGATAGAGGTTTCTATCAGAAAGAGGGAATTAATTCTGAAGAGACACTTACTCTAGGAAGCAAGGTACACTTCCTTCATAACTATCATGGTAGTTTCTTCCATGATGAAGTAAAGACAAGCCTTCCTTAATGGTATGATTGAGAAAGAGTTTTACATTGAATAGTCACAAGGATTTGAAGTTGAAGACAGATGGAATCACATATGCAAGATGAAGAAGGCCCTCTATGGCTTGAGGCAATCTCCTAGAGCTTGGTATGGAAGAATAGATAGTTTCTTGTCGAACATGGGCTTTACCAAGAGTAAAAGCTGATCCTAACCTTTACTACAAGGTTGTAGAAGATGCACCTGTCATACTATTACTATATGTGGATGATCTATTTCTGACAGGAAATGAGAAACAAATTGTAGAATGCAAGAATAAGTTCACTGAAGAATTTAGACCTTGGTCTAATAGTTTATTTCCTAGGTCTGGAAGTATGAAGGAATCTTTATCAATCAGGGAAGGTATGCAGTGCAAAGTTTGAAAAGATTTGATATTTTGGAATGCAAAGCCATGGTCACACCCATGGATTCCAACTTGAGGTTGTTAGCTGATGACTCATCAGAGTTAGTGGATGTGACTCAATACAGACAGATTATTGGACCAGAAATTTTCTTTGTTGTGAACACCTTGTTCAACCAAGACGAGTTCACCTGATAGCTGCAAAACATGTGATGAGATATCTGAAAGGGACTATAGACTTTGGTCTATACTATGATGGTAGCCATGAGTATAGATTGTATGGATACACAGATGTAGATTGGGATGGAAGTATCTTAGATAGGAAAACCACATCATGTAGATGCTTTTGTTTGGGGTCTGCTATGAGTTCATGGTTTAGTAGGAAACAGTTCAGTGTTTCTCCTAGCACGGCTGAAGAAGAATACATAGCATATTTCTCTGCTAAGTTGTGAATCCATATGGATTCGGAAGCTGATATCAGGTTTCTTTGACCTGAAGTTGGATACTACAATGATTCTATGTGATAACCAGATTTGTGATGACAGAGAACCCTGTGTTCCGTTGTAACACATAAAAATATGGTACTTCTACAAACAAGTGAAGATGCAGATGATGATGTTTCAGTATTTACATACTATAGATGTAGATGATGGTGATTCAGTATTTTGATACTGAATATATAGATGATGATGTTTCAGTATAGATGATGATGATTTCAGTGTTCCCATACTGAAGATATAGATGATGTTTCAGTGTTTACATACTGTAGATGCAAATGATGGTGATTCAATATTTCTATACTGAATATAGAGATGATGACGCTTTAAGTATTCACATACTGGAGATACAGATGGTGATAGTTGAGTATTCACATACTGAAGATGTAGATGATGATGGTTTGGATGATGATGTACTGACGAAGCCTCTGTCTCAAGTAAAGTTCGAACACCTTTGAGACAAGCTTGGTGTTGTTTGGAAATACCTTCCTCGAAAGGGGGAGTAGTGAGGTTGCAGTGGGATTGTATCATCCTTGGGAACTTGCCCTAAAGCGATCAAGAGACCTCGGTCGTAGAGAATGAAGAGGGATTGTATCATCCTGGGACATAGGTCCAGAATGGAACCGGTGATTTCGGTCATTGAGATAGTTATAGGATCGTATCATCCGTGAACCTTGGTTCAGAATGGATCCGGTGATTTCGGTCATTGAGATGGTTGTAGGATTGTATCATCCGTGAACATCGGTTCAGAATGGATCCAATGAATTCGGTCATTGAGATGGTTGTAGGATTGTATCATCCGTGAACTTCAGTTCAGAATGGATCCAGTGATTTCGGTCATTGAGATGGTTGTAGGATTGTATCATTTGTGAACCTCGGTTCAGAATGGATCCGGTGATTTCGGTCATCGAGATGGTTGTAGGATTGTATCATCTGTGAACTTTGGTTCAGAATGGATCTGGTGATTTCGTTCATCGAGATGGTTGTAGGATTGTATCATCCGTGAACCTTGGTTTAGAATGGATCCAGTGATTTCGGTCATTGAGATGGTTGTAGGATTGTATCATCCATGAACCTCGGTTCAGAATGGATCCGGTGACTTCGGTCATCGAGATGGTGGGATTGTATCATCCCTGGGCACTTGCCCTAAAGTGATCCAGAGACCTCGGTCTTCGAGAATGAAGAGGGATTGTATCATCCCGGGACATCTATCCATAATAGATTCAGTGACCTCGGTCCTCGAGAATGTGGTAGGATTGCATCATCCTTGGACATCGTCCTAAAGTGATAGGGACTGATTCTCCCATAATCAATCCGGTGGCTTTGGTCCTCGAGAATGTGGTAGGATTGCATCATCCTTGGACATAGTCCTAAAGTGATAGGGACTGATTCTCCCGTAATCAATCCGGTGGCTTTGGTCCTCGAGAATGTCATAGGATTGCATCATCCTTGGACATAGTCCTAAAGTGATAGGGACTGATTCTCCCGTAATCAATCCGGTGGCTTCGGTCCTCGAGAATGTGGTAGGATTGCATCATCCTTGAACATAGTCCTAAAGTGATAGGGACTGATTCTCCCATAATCAATCCGGTGGCTTCGGTCCTCGAGAATGTGGTAGGATTGCATCATCCTTGGACTTAGTCCTAAAGTGATAGGGATTGATTCTCTCGTAATCAACCCGGTAACTTTGGTTGTCGAGAATGTGGTGGGATTGTATCATCCCTGGACTTTAAGTCCAAAAGTGATCCAAAGAATTTTTTTTGTCTTTGAGTTGTGGATTGCAGATTGTTACTGATGATGATGATGCTATACTGATCGAAAGATCAGAGTATGATGATGATGATGTACTGATTGAAATATCAGAGTATGATGACATACTGATCGAAAGATCAGAGTATGATGATGACGTACTGATCAAAATATTAGAGTATGATGATGATGGCATACTGATAGAAATATCAAAGTATGATGACGTATTGATCGAAAGATCAGAGTATGATGATGATGTTTCTGATAGAAAGATCAGATTATGTTGATGATGTTTCTGATCGAAATATCAAAGTATGATGATGATGTTTCTGATCGAAAGATCAAAATGTGATGATGATTATGATCGACAGATCAGAATATGATGATGTTGTTGCTGATCAAAAAGTCAAAGTGCTGAAGATGTTGCTGATCGAAAGGTCAAAATGTTGAAGATGCAATATCATCATTTCATTTTTTCAGGTATTTCTTGTTTTTGGGCTAGCGGGGTCCATTAAAAGTATGCCGAGTGGGTGCTCGTTGGATGTGGAATTTAATTCTGCATCTAACAAGCTCTCCCGATCGAAATTTGAGTAAAAACACAGGGATATATGTCAAAAATACAAACAAAAAAAGTAGTTTTTTTTATGATACCTATCCCCAAATTTATATTAAAAAAGTGTTTAAGACCTATACGGTATTTCAAATTTAAAGCAATTTCATTGGCTAACAGATGATGACATGGAATTTGAATAAAAGTTAAGAGGCCCATTTTGAGTTGAAATTTCCTGTAATGGATGACCATGATGATGCTGATGACGATGAGAGTGATGATGATGAGGATGAGGATGATGATGATGATGATGATGATGATGATGGCCATGATGATGCTGATGAGGATGAGGGTGATGATGATGGTGATGATGAGGATGAGGGTGATGACGATGATGAGGATGAGGGTGACGATGAAGTTGATGAGGATGAGGGTGATGATGATGAGGATGAGGATGATGAGGATGAGGAGGAGGAGGAGGATGATGATGATGATGATGATGATGATGATGACCATGATGATGCTGATGAGGATGAGGGTGATGATGATGATGATGATGAGGATGAGGTTGATGATGAAGATGATGATGAACAATGATGGTGATGATGAGGAGGATGATGACTATGATGATGATGACAATGATGAGGGTGATGATGATGATGATGATGATGAGGATGAGGATGATGATGATGATGATGATGACCATGATGATGATGATGACGATGAGGGTGATGGTGATGATGATGACGATGAGGGTGATGATGATGATGATGATGATGATGACCATGATGATGATGATGATGATGATGATGATGACCATGATGAAGATGATGAGGATGAGGGTCATGATGATGATGATGCTAGTGAGGATGAGGATGAGGATGATGATGATGATGATGAGGATGAAGGTGATGATGGTGACGATGATGATGAGGATGAGGGTGATGATGAGGATGATGAGGATGAGGGTGATGATGAAGATGATGATGAACAATGATGGTGATGATGAGGATGATGATGACTATGATGATGATGATGAGGATGAGGGTGATGATGATGCTGATTATGATGAGGATGATGATGATGATGATGATGATGATGGCCATGATGATGATGATGAAGATGAGGGTGATGATGATGATGATGAGGATGAGGGTGATGATGATGATGATGAGGATGGTGATGATGATGAGGATGAGGGTGATAAACAATGATGATGATGATGAGGATGATGATGATGATGAGGATGAGGGTGATGATGATGATGATGATGATGATGATGATGACCATGATGATGATGATGAGGATGAGGGTGATGATGAAGATGATGAGGATGAGCGTGATGATGATGATGAGGATGAGGGTGACGATGGAGATGATGATGAACAATGATGGCGATGATGAGGAGGATGATGACTATGATGATGATGATGAGGATGAGGGTGATGATGATGATGATGATGAGATGAGGATAATGATGATTATGATGAGGATGAGGATGAGGATGAGAGTGATGATGATGAGGAGGAGGATGAGGGTGATGATGATGATGAGGAGGATGATGATGATGATGATGAGGATGGTTATGATGATGAGGATGAGGGTGATGATGGAGATGATGATGAACATTGATGGTGATGATGAGGAGGATGATGACTATGATGATGATGATAAGGATGATGGTAATGATGATGACCATGATGATGATGATGACCATGATGATGATGATGATGATGAGGGTGATGATGATGATTGGGAGGAGGAGGAGGATGATGATGATGATGATGATGATGATGATGATGAGGATGGTGATGATGATGATGATGATGACGATGAGGATGATGATGATGACGATGATGATGATGATGACGATGATGATGAAGAATGATGATGGCAATGAGAAGGAGGAGGAGGATGACTATGATGATGATGAGGAGGATGAGGATGAGGGTGATTATGATGATGATGATGATGATGAGGATGAAGGTGGTGGTGATGATGATTATGAGGATGAGGGTGATGAACAATGATGCATTAGGACAAAACCAAATTAGTTAAGACAAAACGCATATCCGTTATAGCTTTATCATATCGCAGATGCGTTATATCACATATGATATATGAATAAGCTATAACGTATATGATTTATAACGCATATGCGTTATAGCTTATTCATATCACATATGTGTTATATTACATATGCGATATGAATAAGCGATAATGGATATGCGTTATAATGCATATGTGTTATTTTAAAATTAAAATAATTGGAGGGAATAAGGTTTGGCATTAGGTTCAGAAATAGCTTCAGACTACCAAACCTATTGGCTAGGACAAATAAACTAGGGCTATTGCTTGTCTTTTATAACTCCATCAATATGCTCAATTTAGATGGCGTGTTTTGCTATGGCATACACAATATTTTTTTATGAAAATCTAGGATATTGTAGAGTACGATCTTACGATTCTGAATATGTAATTTTTTCCTTCAAAACTATGTTTTATTTATTTATAATTATTTTTCTAAATGACACACGTCGGCTTTTGAAAATACATACATTGATTGTTTGTTATATAACTTTTGATTTCCATCACCATTTCCCAATAAAACTATATGGTGCACTAGATGAGATCAAGCTCTACTATCCTATATTTAGAAATCAAGGATTTCATTAATTTTTTCCCCTAAAGTGTTGCACCTGCACATAAGGTTTTAATTTCAAGCTTTTGTGACTTCAATAATTAATAATAATAAAAAGTAATTCATGAATTTTTTTGAATAAATAGTGTTTCACTAGGCCCATATGTCCTTTATATGTCTGCAATATTTTATCCGAAATTGACATCATTTACCTCATATATTGCTGCACCCACACAAACATATATGTTAAGATGTGCTGTAAATTTGAAAACCCACTTTCATGGAAACTAATTTTATAATCATTTACCCACATTTTCTCTGCATAAATAATATATATTATGAAAGATGATTCAATTTCCGATGTTTTCTCTTTTTACTTCATTTTCAAATAAGTTAGGGAAGTACCCCTAATTGTCACCTAAAGTCAGAGTTTTCTGTTTATTCCAGTATTATGTGGCATCTAAGGTGTGTTTAAAGGAGTCCATGATTGTGCATCAGCCCTAAACTCATCTTCCTCACTTGCTTTAGACATATATAAAATCTAAAAAACTCCCATTTCAAGTAAAAACATACATACATACTCGTCATATTTAGAAAAAAAAATTCCATTTCAAATAAAAAACATCATACATATTATACTTTCAAACAACATGATATACTTTCTACTTCACATTACAAAACCCTATACCACATAAATATCAAACACCCTATCATCTTAGAATACAATTCTATTCCTTCAACATTAAGAGCTTTCTCTATTTGTCTTTAGAATGCTCAGACTCCTTTCTATATACCCATCAGCCTTTTGTTTTGTTGCAACATTATAAATTATTCATATATTCTCGACCTTGTAATTATGTACACAAAGATTTTTTACATATGTAATTTTATATATAAATGATCCTATAATAAAAATAAAGTTAAATTTCTTGTCAAAGAATAAAGGAATAATAAAAGAATAATGCATTGATTAAAAAGGAATTGAATATATATTTGATAAATTTTAAAGGTTTTATAGAATTTTTTTCATAATAATAAACCTAACACTTACTCATCCATAAGTTTTAAGTTGTTGATTTTTTTATTTAATTATTTAATTTTAAGTGTATTATTATTTACATATTTAGAATTTATTAAAGTATACAAATATTTAGACATAGACATAGATTTTAATTGTGATTTAAAGTGTAACAATATTGTTGGGAATAAAATAATTGGTGATGAAAAAACTTATTATAATTTTAAAGATAAATGTCAAAACACTCAACCCTAAGATTAGGATAAAAAAATTCTTCATATCCTATAATGAAAAACTTTATCTCTTGATTTTCTTGGATTGAGCATAGTTGTTTTAAAATCATAAATATATATGTAGATTATAAATAAGATTGCTTTAATTGGGTAATGAGAAACTTTGTGTTAATTTTTTCTAGAATGACTAATAGTCATCATAAGATTAAAAGAGTGTAGGGTAAATACTTTAGTATTTGGCTTAATCTAGTAACATAATCAAATTAATATTTTTGAGAATATTAAATATTATATGCATGATGTTTAAACTTAGTAAGATCTCAATTGATAATTTGTTAATTGGATCTAATTCAAGTGGTTGTGATAAAAAAATATTATCATCCCCACTCACAATTTTGACTTTGTAATATATTCTCTTAATGAAATAATTGTTAATAAGATATAAATGATCTATAATCCCGAAAAATAAAGTTGAAATGTTTATCAATGATAAGCTCATATATAGCATTACTCTTCTCTCCTATGGATGCAATATAACTCCAATTTTGTTACTAATTATTTTATATACATAGATCTATCCTACATGTACATACTTTATAGCATTTTATGTTTATTTTCAAATTCTTTGACCCGAGCAATAGCTAAATTCATTTAATTAATGACTCAATATTACAATTATTAATTTATTGGTAAGATAGTTGGTATAAATTAGGTCAAGATAAAATTTAAAAGAGACCTTTTAAATCCATCTTAATTTTGCAAAACTCTTAACCTATGCATCTAAAACCATCATTAGTGATTATTGAGGGTAATTAAGGTGATGGGAGAAATGAAAACTTATTAACTTTGACTTATGACATGTAGAATAGACTTTTGTAAGAGGGTTGGTTAAAATAAGGAAAATTATTTATATGTATTAGAGTAAAGAGTGGATATTTTCCTAGTAAACAAACAAATTATTTAGTTTCAATAGTTTATTTGTATTTTTTTTATTATATGTACTTTTTATGCACCTAATAAATATTTATATGAATTTCTTAGTAAAATCTATAAATAAATATGAACATAAATTATATATTAAAAATTAATTAATATTTTCAATCTATTTCCATTCACATTTAAATATTTTAAATTTTAAATAATACAATTATATTTTCTTCACAATACTTTAATAAATATTTTAATTTAATACTTGTTTTTATAAATTTACATGACTTAAAATTAAAATTATACATTATTGTTATATTATGGTTATTTTTAAAATAAGATTATACTTTTCTCGCAATATTTCAATAATTATTTTAGTAATACTTGTTTTGATAAATTTATATTGTTTCACTAACATGTTATATTATTGTTATATTTTCTTTATATTTAAAAAATAATTTTGATAATTAATAATTTTAAATCTACATTTTATTTTTAAATCCCTACATATAAAAGATGATAATTTATGATTTTAATTATTTAGAGAGATACATGTTTTTTTTTCTTATTCTAGATCTTTCTTCCATACTAAATGCAATCTACTACACCGGTAAGGAGTAAGGAGCAAGATCCCAACAGACTTAAAAACTAACCCTTGGGAATTCTTCCATACTAAATTTATCTTTCATATTATTCTAGATTTCTCTTTTATATTATTTTCATAACATAGTTGTAATTATTTAAAATATAATAAAGAATTAATAATAATTTTTTAAATGTTATCTATATATATCTATATTTAAATTATTTGATTTTTTTTAATATTATTCATTTTATCAATAATCAAATTTATTTTCCATTTTCATTTTATTAATAACTAAATTCATTTACCATTTCAAAAAATTATAAAGAAAATGATTATATAAAAAAATTACAAACATTTTAAATTTATTTTCAAATTCAATGATATGTAGATTCAATTAATCAATGATCAAATCCAACACAATCAATATTGTAATAATCAAATCTAACACAATCAATATTGTAATATAGACTTTGGTGAAAGTGAAATTTTTATTTTATTTTATTTTATTAGTTTTACTAAAGAAAAAAAACTCATAGAAAACAAATCCAACATCATTTCTAAAATTATAATTATTATGATAGTAACTATCACTTATTAAGAAGGCCATCCAAATTAGTAAGCCATCTTTCTAATTATTATTATGATAGTGATTATCATTTATTAAAAAGACCATCCAAATTAATGAGCCCTCTTGTTGCTAGTTGCTAGAATGGATAGAAAATCGTTGATATCATTTAACATTGATGAATATTGGATAATGAGTACTCTACCCAAGGGTATATTCAAATAAAAATTTATAAGATAAAATACATAATGCAAAATCCATTTACTAGAATTATATTGTTAAATTCTCCATAAAACCAAATTATTGTAAAATCACATCTGTCAAATTACCCATTACAAGAATGCATATTGTAGAATTTTAGGATATTTCTTTTGTTTAATATATATTAAAAAAGAAACTTCGAAATCTTTATCATGAATAGTCACAATAATCATAGCCTAATTTCACAAACTTTTGAAGCGATAGTGTAGCATGTAAAAAATATTGCCCAGATTGAACTTAATGAGCTTTCTCTTCCACACATTTTCAGCATTGAAAAACATAAATCCAATATTTTATATATAACCAATATTTAAAAAATATTTATTACACAACAAAATAACCAAAAATTCGTTCCATGTGAAAAACAGTCTGTCCACAAAAGTATGCAATCATTAGATGATCTCATCAAATCTAATACAAATCTTCACTTCGCATGGAAGAGGCATCCGTATTTGTGTTGATGGTATATGTGATATGACTGGGAAAAAGGTGTGAAATATGATCCTATTGTTTTTT
Source organism: Pseudotsuga menziesii (assembly GCA_001517045.1). NCBI lineage: Eukaryota > Viridiplantae > Streptophyta > Pinopsida > Pinales > Pinaceae > Pseudotsuga > Pseudotsuga menziesii. The sequence continues at coordinate 1,668 of LPNX010139083.1, read as the reverse complement.
CGTGTGCCAATGGAACAATGTTTACTTTTATTTATAATTTTAGCAAGTCGATTGGAAAGGAAAATCCTTTATCATAAAACAATTCATTCTTGACGCAGAGACAGCAAAAAAAACCAAGCACACAGCTGAAGGGAGAGGAAGTAAAATACGCGAAAAAGGCGAATTCATTTAACAAGAAGGCGAGCCTAAGAGCTTTCCAAAGGTAGTGTGATCAATTATTTTCTGAGGAAAGGGTCGTTCATGCTCGCCAAAGGTAAAGGTAAAGATCACTGGATATTAAAATCCTAAATTTTATGGACAGTTTAACCAAATTTAACTGAATGCAATAAAACAAATTCCACTATTCCAGTGATCCGATTCCCTGTGCAACTCGGTATGCAGCCTCAAAATTTGGATCACCGCCAAAAACAGTACTCTTTTCCGAGTGTAGTCTATAATAAAGGGGCTGGATAATTGCTTATCTGATGGTTGCTTAATGCTCTGCATATGAAAATTAACCCGTGGATTCTGCAAATAACTATCTATACAATTTGTACCAGTTTGGAAAATGAATTCTTAAAGCGGCTACTGCAATTTTCTTTGAAAAAAATATTGTATTTACATTTCAAATATTTTTATTACAACCAAACCCAATAAAAGTAAATAAAACCATATCTAAGATATTTAGGATAGTCTGAAAACACCCTGTTCATCCTGTAGTCTGTGTGGCGGTTGCAGCGATGTCTCACTACCTAAAAGAGAGCCACAATACAACACAACTAGCTGCATACACAAAGTTCTTACTGTGTGGTCTCACGGGAAAGATCCACCATACACAAAAACTAAGTAAATAGAACCATATCTAAGATATTTAGGATAGTCTGAAAACATCCTTTTCATCCTGTAGTCAGTGTGGCGGTTGCAGCGATGTCTCACGACCAAAAAGAGAGCCAAAATACAACACAACTAGCTGCATACACAAAGTTCTTACTGTGTGGTCTTACGGGAAAGATCCACCATACACAATAACTAGTCGTGCACACAAAATGCAAAGAAACATTCATGGAAGTTGATGGAGCCACAACATGAGCAAAGTTTGTGAAACAAAGTTGGACGTAAATATGTAATTTCAATTTTTAATTAAGCGGAATTTGAAACAACCATCCTATCTTTTTAATGAATCGCAACTATCAACTCAGCGATCGTGGAAATATTGAAGCACCCTTGCCAACGCATCATTTTAATGAATGGGAATGCCAAAAAACGACTATCTGAAAAGGGCTGAAAAGGGCGTAGATGGATGTACCATGCCCATGAGGTCTCGCCATACCATATACCACGGAGAGTCATACCTATCTGACAGTGGACATAGACGCCTTAAATACAATTCTGTCTGTTAAATAAGGCTGGCCGTTGTGTTTTACGTTTCCAATAAAGAAATAACTAAATCCAAAGATAACAAAAAAACTAAATCTAAAGATAACAAATCATTAAATACCTTCAAGGTCTGTCTCAATAAGTACAAATTAAATATCATAACATTCCATTAAATAAACATAATCATAATTAACCAAATAGAGAAGGTGTCATGACCATCCATGTGGTCCAATATCAAACCTCTGTCTTATTATATAAATTCCATAGTCCAAATCGCTTAGTCAATAATCGCATTCATTTACGTAACTCAAA
>LPNX010139073.1:3516-13693 GCA_001517045.1 Pseudotsuga menziesii | reverse complement strand
CCCTCTTCTTTTTGTCTCTCTTCCTCTTGTGCTTTTGCTCTGCTTGCTTCTGTACTTATGCACCTATAAGAGTCAGATTTTTCGGTGGTTTATTTTTTGGCAGTGGATTGTCCGGTTGCTAGCCTACAATGGTTAGGGGGACTTCTGGTTGGGTATACAAGATGAGTTCTACAGCTGGGTGTGTATCTGGTGGATTTTGTGCAAAGGGTTTAGATACAGATGTTGTTGGTACTGATGGTTGCGGTAAAGGTGGTTCAGGTGCAGATGGTTCGGTTGCATGTTTTGGGTTGGGGGGTGGTGGTGATGGTGAATGGTTGGGTGTGATTGGTGTGGTGGGGATGTGGTCAAATGTCGATTTCTCAATTTGTGGGGCATAGCATTCTTGCATATGTCAACTAGGCTTATGGAAGGAAGCTTTGGAATTTCTTCCTGTGTGATTTGAGTCAGAGACGGGGGTGGAGGTTTTGGTACTAGGTCAACAACATTTTCAGCCATTAAGGTGTGTGTACTTTTTTCCTTCTTTGGAGGACCTTGTCATGCTCCTGCTTAGACAAATTTATTGAACTGTTCCTCGACTGGAACTTTGTTTGCTACGGCATCTTCGATGATGTCGACCGTAGTAGCTAACAGTTCCTCTTCATCCTCTGAGTCTGAGAGGATCAACTTCTGCTTCCCCTTTCCTTTTTTCTCAGTGGATTTCTTCCTTACTGATGCTATCTCATTTGCTAGTTTTTTTATTTTCTCTTTAGTTATTTCATACTCAGGTTGTTGGACTCAATATCTCCCAGTTCATGTCCTTCCTCCTGTTGTTGTGCTAGATTGACACTTTTCTCACCTGGACTGGCTACTTGTTGTTCTATCTGTGTCCCTTCCCTTTGGGTTGTGGGCAGTATGATTGTGATTTGCAGCCGATTGGTATCCTCTGTTGGGGTTTCCTCTGACATGAAGGTGCTGATATGTAGTCGGATTTCATAATATTCTTCTTTTTCTTGGTCGATGAGTGGTTCTTCTATCACTAAGGTTGCTTCCTTGGCTTTTACTGGTATCGACAGTTTTGTGCCAGACTCTCAAGATAGCTCATGAAATATCTCTTCGACTATTGGATAGTAGTCGAGAGTCTTTTCTTTTGCCTTAGCACCCCGCATATACCAAACTGATATATGGTCAAGTTCCAACTGTATCCAGTATGGGAAAGTGGTTTGAACCTCCACATATGGAATTTTGTGGGTTCTTGGAACTGCTTGTCCCTGACTGGGCACAAGTAGTACATTACTGAACATATTATAAGGGATGGGAACCTTATAATCCCTCCCAACTCCTGGCATTTCTCACAGATGCCTTTGAGCATGTCAGCGACCTAATTAACCCATCTATATACTTTTTCCATGTTGGCAATCGTATCCACTGCCTGTAGCATGTCCAGTTTTAGTTCTCTTCCCCATTCGGTGGGTGTAAGCCCTATTGCTATGATTTTAGCCACAATTTGTGGAATTCAGTATTGCATCTGGCTAATCGTTAGCCCTTTTGAGTTCTTTCCCGATGGTGTTTCAGTCAATTGCTCTACCAGCCCTTCTTTTATGCCAACTGATACGGGGTCACCGTGGTTGGATAGACCAGTAAGTTTATATATCACTTCGCCAGATATCTCGGCTGGCCTGTCGAAGTAGAATTTGCCATTGTGGTATCGGCTTATGATGAAGTTGACTGTCATTTCTTTTGTGCCTCCAAAACATTCCATGAACGGTGTGTTCATGAATTTCATGATAGAATTGTGGTTTACCTTCTCTACAGCTTGGGTTGGTTTCTTTTCAACATAGTCCCATTCCTTTATCTCGGCCCATGTTTTCACCCATGAGGTCTCTTAAACCCTGGTGTTCTTTATGTTTCTTATCCTCCTCAGTATTGAGGTTTCAGCAGTTTGTAGTTCCTTAGCCTTTGCTGCGGCTCTGGTTTGTTTTGGTGCCATTTTGTTGGTTTTCTATTCGACTTTACTTAGGGATTCTTGGTTCTCAGTTTTATGTTTGCTAAATTGCTCTCTCTGTTCAAAATACTGTAAATGATCCTTTTCTGGTTCGATATTTATAGTTGGGGAATTTGACATTTCTGTTGATGGGTGTATTAATGGCGAAAGTGATGGTCCAGTACGGTCACTTGAGTTTGTGTTAATGGTGATTTTATTTTGTCGCTTGTAGTCATGAAGGCGTGATGTGACCTTCTGGGTCATTGGTCGATGTCGGTCATGTGAGCGGTCAATGGTGGTATGTCGATGGGTGTGGTGTCGGCTGTCGAAGCGTTGATTTCCTGTCATCCTGGTTTATGGGTGTTGGTTCTGTTTTGTTTATTTTATATTTTTTTCATATTTTTATAGTTTTTCTCTAACCGTTATGGTCATTATATGCCCTTTTTTTCAAAAAACTTGTTTTAATTTTTGTACCACTTTAGTCAGGAACCATTAACAAGTTTTTGAAATACTATGACTTGTAACGTCCTTAGTCAGACTAATCCGTTGGCATGAATCTCTTCGACAACGTAGGGTCCCATCCATTTTGTATGTAGCTTTTTGGGTTTTCCTTTTACTCGACTATTTTATAGTAGGGAAATGTCCCCTACAAACAAATTTGTTTTTTGATATAACGATCGTGCCATGCCTTCTGCTATTTTTTTTTAATTTCTTGGTGTTTTAAAATGATTATTCGGTGTTCTTCAAGCTTTCTTAATTGCATCGGTTGATCCTTCCTTTCGTGCTCGACATCGACATGTAAATTTTTTGCTATAACAGGTGTTTGTTGTCAAAAATGTACTNTTCGGTGTTCTTCAAGCTTTCTTAATTGCATCGGTTGATCCTTCCTTTCGTGCTCGACATCGACATGTAAATTTTTTGCTATAACAGGTGTTTGTTGTCAAAAATGTAGTGGAACAACTGCTTCTTGTCCATAGACTAGTCGAAACAGTGTTTGGTCTGTCGAATGCTTGTATGTTGTTCTGTAAACCCATAGTACTACAGGTATCTTCTCATCCCAGTCTTCTTTTTCGGTGTTACAGATTTTTGTTAGGCCTTTTGTTAATGTTTTGTTCAATTCCTCAATTACTCCATTCGACTGAGGGTGATACATTGTTCTATGTTGGTGGTCAATTTGGAACTGATATGTTAGTGTTTTAATGGTTTTATTAATAAAGTGTGACCCTTGGTCACTGATTAGAGTTATTGGACATCCAAACTTGTAATGATATTTTCATAGATAAATTTAGCATCTATCTCACTGGAACATGTGTCGACTGGTTCTACCTCTGCCCACTTGGTTACATACTCTACTGCATTTATTATGTACCTTGAACCTGTTCTTTTTGCTGGTATGGGGAATGGTCCTATGAAGTCGATGGCCCAAATTTCAAATGTCAAACATGGGTTTACTGATATCAATGGAATTTCTATACTAGGCAGAGGTCGACCCAGTCATTGACATCTTTCACATTGGCTCACAAACTTTTTACACTCTTTGTGAAGTGTTGGCCACCATAACCTTGACTATTGGATTTTCTTGGCAGTTGTGTCTGCTTGAAAATGTCCTCTTTCTGGTGCATAATGTGCTTCATACATAATATTATTTATTTCATTTTCTAGTACGTATCTTCTGAGGATGTCGTCCAAGCCAATTTTATATAAGAATCCATTTATGAAGCTATATGGTGTAGCTTTCATGGCTAAGATTTGTTTCTTCTTCTTGCTCATGACTTCTAGTGCTTGTCCATATTCTAAGAACTCAGCTATTTCCTCTAATTCTACTAGGACTGCTTCTATTCGAAATAAATGTGCATCCGGTAGGTCATCTTTAACTCCTGTCGGTTCCTCTCCTGTGTCAATTCGTGATAAGTGGTCGGGTCCAACATTTAACTTTCCTGGTCTGACAATGACTTCAAATTNTGCATCCGGTAGGTCATCTTTAACTCCTGTCGGTTCCTCTCCTGTGTCAATTCGTGATAAGTGGTCGGGTCCAACATTTAACTTTCCTGGTCTGACAATGACTTCGAATTTAAATTCTTGGAATAGAAGTAGCCATCAAAAAATTCTCCCATGGTGTAAGGGATAATTTATGAGGTATTTTAGTTCTTGGTGGTCGGTATAAAAGATAAATAGATTGGCTAGTAGGTAATGTCGATAATTTTGTAGTGCGAAGACCATTCCTAACGCTTCTATCTCTATTGTCGAGTAGTTTCTGTCTTGTTTATTTAATTTTTTGCTACTGTAAACTATAGAGTAGTACATTCCATTGTCTCCTAGTTGAGTTAGGATTGCTCCTATTGCTAGGCCTGATGCATCAATGTGTACATGGAATTTGGTCGACCAGTTTGGAAATCTTAGAATGGGTGCTTCAACTAGATTCCTTTTTAGTGTTTCAAATGATATGTTGAATTCCTCTATCCAGTTGAACTCCTGATCTTCTCTTAACAGTTCTTTCAGAGGATAGGTCATATCTGAATAGTATCTTATGAATTTCCTATAATATCATGTATGACCAACTAGTACCCTAACTTGTTTTTGGTTCACCGGTGGTTTTAAGTCAAGGATAATTTTTATTTTTGCGAAGTCGACCTTAATGCATTCTTTGCAGATGATGTGTCCTAATAGTATCCCTATAGGGGTCAGAAATATGCACTTCTTGATGTTCAGAGCTAGCTAGATTTTTCGACATCATTCCAACATGAGCCTTATCCATTTGCAGTGATCTTTTAACATAGAGTATATTTTCCAATCATCGAAATATACTGCCATTGTTTTGTAAATATATTCTTTAAATGTTTTGACCACAATTCTTGAAAATACTGCAGGTGCATTTTTTAATCCAAAAGGAATAACCCTATAAGAAAATGAGCCAAATTTACATACAAATGTTGTCTTTTTCTGATCTTCTTTGGCTATTGGTACTTGGTTATAACCTGAGAATCCATCTATAAATGAGTATCATTAATGTCCTGCAACCTTATTTAAGATTGCATTTGCATAAGGAGTTGGGAATGGTTCTGTTGATGTAAATTTATTTAGGTCTCTAAAGTTGACACAGATCCTTAGCTTGCTTGGATCGTGTTTCTTTGGTTGAACAACCATTGGGCTTGCCCATTTTGATTGGTCAATAGGGTAGATAATTCCTACTGCAAGCATATTATCAATCTCTTTCTTGACTATCTCTTTGTACTTATGAGCTAATTTATATGGTCTTTTCTTTACATGTCGGACATCAGGTTTAATGTCAATATTCATTTCACTCATTTCATGGACTATAGCGTTGAGTTCTTTATATTCTCTAGCGAAGACATCATAAAATTCTTTTAGTAAGTTTACTATTTCTGTTGTTTGTTCTTCACTTCAGTAGTCTCCAATTTTTGCCATTTTTGGTCGATCATAACTTGAGATGTCGAATTATTTAGTTTTGAATTTAGCATCTAAACATCCTAGTGCTTTGGCTTCATTGATTGGTCGTCTGCCTTCTTTAAACTATGAAAATGTGGCAGGAAATTCTGTTGCAGTCATTCGATCGATGTCTTTAACTGCCTCAACTTTGAGCACTGCTCTAATTGGTTTTGTTGTTTCTGAGTGGTATGATTTCCATCGAAAGATTTTTCCTTCTGGATTTTCACTTTCCATTTGTAGCCTTGTCGATTGTGTTGTTTTCTTGGTTTGTATGTTATTGCATTTTATTTTCGGTCGGTCATGTTTTAGGTTTTTGTTTTTGGTTAGTTCTATAAATGCCTTGATTTGTTTTGCAGTTTCGACTAAGTTTTGATCTTGTCGTATAAAGCTAAAATATTTGATANTGCATTTTATTTTCGGTCGGTCATGTTTTAGGTTTTTGTTTTTGGTTAGTTCTATAAATGCCTTGATTTGTTTTGCAGTTTCGACTAAGTTTTGATCTTGTCGTATAAAGCTGAAATATTTGATAAAATTCTATCTTAGTTCATGCCATAGGAATGTTTCACCCCAATCTTCTTCCATTTTGTACCATTTGTTTGGTAAGTCGGATAGCGTCGATGGAAACAGGTGTGGTCATGTACGTTCATCCTTATACCCAAGTCTTTTCCATTCTTTTTCACATATTCTTATGTGGTCTTCTAAATCCTTCCCTTGGATGAACATAGGTATTTGGGCTTGATTAGTTAACTTTTTTCCTCCAAATATTTCTATGAAGTAGGTTTAAGTTGTTTTCCATGTCTGCAATTTTGATTGATGGGTACCCACCATCTAGCAGCTTGTCCTATGAAGGTTTCCACTAAGCTTTGTAGTCGGCCATGTTCACCAATGTTTCTGGATACTTGTTCTATATGCATGACTGGTAATTCTCTTTCTTTGTACCTTGGGATTTGTGTAATACTTACCTTTGTTGGTTTTAAGGTAGGATATTCCCTAATTTTCTTTTCAAATATTTTTGGGATGATGGACACCAAGAAGCACTGTTGGACTAGTTTCTTCTGCACTTTTTGAATGGCCCAACAACCTCTTTCTTGTGTTTCATAGTTCTCGACTTCCCACTCATATAATTCTGCATCTGAATTGTATCCTATTGAATCTTGATTGCCTAAGTGAAGCTCACCATAGACATTAGGTTTTTTGTATTCTTCATTGTTTTGTATATGATATAATTGTCGGATGTTGACTTCTTCATCAATAGGTTCTATACAAGGTTCTCATTGGGATGGATGAATAGGTACTATGACTTTTTGTCCATTCCCTTTTAGTTTTATTCTTTCCTTATCTAAGGATATTAATACTTTCATTTTTCTTCCCCAAGTTCGACCTACTAATGTTGGGAAGGAACTGGATCCTTCCTTAGGGTAAATAATTTCAAATTTTACTTTGGTCGATATTCCTTTTATGGTCATGTCGACATTTATCCAAACTTTGATAGGTTCAATTAGACCTTGGTCGGCTAATTTTAGGTATATTCCTGACTCATATAGTCTAGGTCTACCCAATTGTTCCCAAGTGTCATGAGTCATAATGTTTACTTATCACCCGAAGTTGAGCACAACTTGTCGGACATGGTATCCTTCAATTTCTAGGTCAACAAGTGGGTCGGCATCACTTTTGTCCTTCTGTTTTAGACTGCAGATATTTTTTGTTTGTTTTCCTATATTGTTGTTGTGTTTTATTTTATACAATAGTTCAATGAATTGAGACACCATTTTATCAGTTTGTACTAAATGTATTAGTTCTTTAACTGTGATCTGTCGATTATCATCAGCTTCTTCTTATCGAACAAATTCTTTAAATATATTTGATGCGACTTTATACAATTTTTTTTGTTTAGCTAGGTAAGGATAATCATTCTTTTCTTTTATTTTGCTTATTCGTGGATTATCACTCCCAATGTTTGTCCCTTGTCAGGTCACTATATGCAGATTCTTTGTATTGATTATATCATGTTTTTGCGCGCATGACAAGAAATTAACATTTTTACTTTTATTTATTTTATCAAGCATGGTAGGGAAATCCTCTAATGAGTGAATCTCTACTCCATAGCTAGTACAGAATTTTAAGTCAGTTCTGTCCTTGTATGGACAGTCTACATATCAGTGTTCTTCTTTGTAGCACGTGAAACATTGGATGGGCTGATGTGGTCGATTGTCGCAATTCCTAGAGAATCAACCTCGACATCCATATCCTCCTTGTCAGTTGTCGAACCGACGCTCATATCAATGACCTTCATAACTTTGATTATTCTGTTAATTTTGAGCATTGTTTCGCTGATCATTGTTTTACGCGACTGCGTTTGTCTGGTAGACTGCCTGGTAGTTTTGTCGATTTTTTAAGTTTAGGTGGCAGTCAGCCGTAGCGTGACTTTTCACTTCACAGATAGCACACCAACATGCCTTACCATTTTTCATGCTAAATTGGCAATATGTTTTTGTTTGTTCTCCATGTTCTTGGAAAATGTCGCAAAAACACTTTGTTTGCACAAATCAAACATCTTGTCGGCTGATGTCATGTCGACAGTTATCTCTTGAATGTCCGAANTTCTCCATGTTCTTGGAAAATGTCGCAAAAACACTTTGTTTGCACAAATCAAACATCTTGTCGGCTGATGTCATGTCGACAGTTATCTCTTGAATGTCCGGACATTGAGCATTTCATGCACCAGACATCCTAACTCTTAAGGTTTATCTCTTTTAATGATTTCTACATGATCTCGAGCTATTCTTCCAGTCTAGTATTCGTGGGATATACTGGGAATTTTTCATCCATCTCTACTTGTAGGGATTTAGTAACCGCATCTTCATATTTTTTGAACATATCCAAGCTTATGTGCCACTAAATTTTCTATGATAGACCTACAAGGAACCACTGGATTAATAGTTGCTCATCAATTACATAATCCAATTGGATAAGGAGGTATTTCTAGCGTTTGTCGTAGTCATGGACAGATTCTGCTGGATTTTGTGATGTTTTTTAAATTTCTTAGCTATCAGATGTTTTGCATCTGGAGTTTTAAAGAAAGACAAAAATTGTGCTTTGATTTCTTCTTTGGTTGCTTGAGGTGTTCTTTTGATAAAGTTTATATACCATGTTAGTGCTCTTTTCCTCAAGGCACCAACGAACTGCACCATCTATATATCTTCATCTGTGACCTAGTTTGCCTCCCATGTTAACTCAGAGATGAACCAATGTCATCGAGGATCTTTGTCTCCCTCATATAGAGGGATATACGTTGACTCGTGACCCATGTCGGTTTCACTTTTGCTGTCTTCTTCAGGAGGTGGCAGCGGTGGGGGTGGTGGTGGGGGTAGTGGGATGTTTTGATTATTTATTTATGCAGAACTATTGTTGACAGAACTCTTGTTTCCATCGGTTTATGTGTTTGTCGTTTCTTCTCTAATAAGAAGTTGGTTGGGATCAACTTCTCCTGTCGATGTCCAACTGCAATTATTTGTCTACAGGTCCAACTTTTTTGTATTCTCCAAAGTTGTATTTGGCAAGGGGGGTGCTCCTTCATGTGTCGAGTAAAGTAAGTGGATACTTCAGTTGGAAGGGNACTGCAATTATTTGTCTACAGGTCCAACTTTTTTGTATTCTCCAAAGTTGTATTTGGCAAGGGGGGTGCTCCTTCATGTGTCGAGTAAAGTAAGTGGATACTTCGGTTGGAAGGGTACACTTGAAGCATGACACAATTTCCTTCTTGTGGTTGACATATCACTATATGATTATCATCATTTACTTCGTCATCTAGTCAGATCCATATACCAAACACACCAGCTCTTAGTCTTAAATCTTCTTCGACAATGGCTTGCATTTTGGTACTCAAATTCGTTGGAGATATAGGTCTTACGTCTTGGGGAAATTCTATTTGGAGAGCTTCTCACTGCTCTATCCACAAATATTCTTCCATGGGTGATTCCTCTTCCTCCACGCCTTCTTCCTATCAGTCATGACTCGACTCTGGCAGATTTCTTTCTTGGTCTATCACCCTAGTACTCATTTCTCTTTGCAGTGCTATAGCTCTTTCTCTTCTTTCTTCCCTTCTTTTTAGCCTCTTCTCTCTCTCTCTCTCTCTCTCTCTCTCTCTCTCTCTCTTCCTTAAATCCACCGTACCTTTATGTGTCACTATCCATTGGATTTCCTTCTTAGGTTGACTTTTCATCGCTAGTGGTGGTATCTCTTGTTAGTCGACTAGAATCCTATTCACTTTACCCCTATATACGACCAGCTACCCCCCCATGGCCTGCCCGACACTTTAGAAAGCTTAGATATTTATTTTAACTTTCTTAGGAAATATTCCCACTCCCTTTCGACAATGAATTTCTCCCACTTCTTTTGTTTCTCTGCCCAGTTAAAATTTTGTGACGGTTTGCGTAGTGATGGACGAGGTTTGACGATATGACCCACTCCTTTTTCTATCAGTAATTTGAACAGCAAGGTCGGTAAGGAGCACATGAAATTCTCGGTAAGGTCTGTATAGAATTTCTTCTTAATGGTTTCTACTGAAGTTCTTTCTTCTATGGCTTGCTCCTCGCAGAATTCGTCGATGATCTTTTCAAACCACTCCGACAGGTTTGTTCTTGCCCCTCGAATTAGTTTCTCTATCAATTGTTGGTCTTTAGTCGCTTCCGAATTTTTCATCCAGAAGTTTCTTCAAAAGATAGGGTACCGATTCTACAAACTTCTGATGGGTTTTGGTAAAGAATCTTT
>LPNX010139042.1:24197-51379 GCA_001517045.1 Pseudotsuga menziesii | reverse complement strand
ATATATATATATATATATATATATATATATATATATAATCCACTGAAATCAAATATAATAGTATGAAAATTAAAGTATTTTATCATATTTTAAAAAAAAATTGTTATTATCACATTATTCAATATGAAAATTAATGTATTTTATTTTATTTTAAAAAAAATTGTTATTATCACGTTATTGAAATAGAAAATATAAGTCAATTTGATAATATGAAAATTAAAGTATTGTATCTTATTTATTTTCATAAATAGTATTGACTTATTTTTTGTTAGCTAATGGGAAGAACTCCTTAACTAGCAAGTTTGTACCAACCCTTAACATGGTTGGATTTTTGGTATCCGGTCTTAACCATACCCCGCCACGAACTATTCTACATCTCATGGATATAAATTGTATTGACTTAAAAATAATAAATTTATCACTTAAAATGTAAAAAAAAAACAATATCAAATACAATATTTTACATAAATATGTAAATGTCGTGTATAATAATGATGATGATGATGATGGTTAATGTCCACTGAGACCAAATTTGGTCTATCAGACCTAAAGAAACCAATTAATTAGTTTATTTTAAAATTGTATTCCTATGCTCAAAAAACTTGGTGGGAAGCGTCCCGGCCTCACTATAATTTTGACAAGTTAAAAGGCTAGAAAGGTTGGTGTTGCAACAAAGATTATGAAACTGAGATCTAATGTGGGTGTATGCAGGGCACTCTAAGAGGAAGTGATTTTGATATTCAATGTTCCTATTCTCACATAGATGGCATATCCTTTCCACCCATGGTGTTTTAGGAACTGTCCAACGACCTGTTTCACTATGGAGCTCATAAGAGTTCATTCTTATCTTGGCTATATTAGTTTTTTTCTTTGAACTGGTTAAAATGGAGAGTTACTTTTGATATTCTAGAGTAGGGTTGATGACCTCCTTATAATATCTTAACTTTATTTTAGCCTCTAAATCTTTCCCACACCACAATTTCTCTTTAAACTTAGAAGTAACAATATTTTTAAAGTTATTAATATTTAAGCAATGTAATATTTTCATCGATCTCCAAGTGGTTTAACTAGGCCCTGGTATATTTATGCCAACCTCACTTGAGCCTAAGGTGGTTTTGGATGGAATTAAAATCTAGCTTAGGAAGTCTATGGTCTCCCATGTTATTGATTTTGTGCTTGTACAACAAGAGCCTAGCCATCGCTAGGCTCTCAAAAGGGGAAAGACCCACTTCTATAAGGAGAATAGGATATGGTGTATTGCTTTTAATTTTGAGGTTATACGTTATAAAATGCTTCTGGATTTGCTCAATATTTCTCCAAGATTCTCTAGAGATGATGCAATCCCAAACCTCACATCCATATAAGATAACAGGAGTGACTAAAGTTTCAAAGAGAAACTTCTTTTTATCCCACATCACAAGGTTTGCTTCTTTACAATTATTTTCAAGACCAAATTAAGATTTCGACCCTCCATTAATCATTTTCTCAATGCTATAGTTCCAGTTGAGCTTCTAATGAATATCAATTCCTAGGTATTTGTAAGAAGACACTTCCTCCAAGTTGTTATCGTCATACACAAAATTAGCGTAGGTGTCTTTCTTGGATTTGATAATCATAACTTTTGTTTTGTCAGTGTTGACAGTCATACCCATGGTAGAGAAAAAATCCTTAAGAATTCGTAGTTGCTTATCAAGATCAAAGGGACACCTTGCCAGAAGAACAATATAGTCAGCATAGAGAAGAAGGATGATGACTATTCCAGCTAAGAACATTCCAGCACAACTTGCTTCTTCTAAAAAACCTTCTATCTTATCGATGTAAATGCCAAATAGGGTAGGGGAGAGGGGGAAACCTTGTTTAACTCTGATATTACACTTAATATCTCTCGACCACCCCTCATTGCTATTAAACTTGGCGATTACATTCTCGTATAACCTTATTGCAGCAACTCTCAACTCGAAAGGAACCTTTAGCTCTTCTAATCTATTCCATAGATTATTTCTAGGTACCGTATCGAAATCCTTTCTAAAGTCCACAAAGCAAAAAAATAGATTGGATTTATCATTACGACACTCCTCCATAATGATCCTAAGCGTAACGAGGTGGTCCGTTGTTGAGTGTTTCATTCTAAAACCCACTTGACCTTTAGCCCGCTTACCTTCACTTTCAAGCCATCTGTTATTCTTCTTTTCCAAAATAATACCATATAACTTGGCTAAGAGGGGGCTAATCATAATTGTTCGATAATTAGAGGGGTTATTTGTATCCCCACTTTTAAAAATAGGGATAATGAGGCTCTAAGTCCAAGGTTTAGGGAACCCTTGCTTGACTACTTGATTGAATAGCTTGTGGATGTGAGGTATGAGGACAGGACCTCCAATTTTTAAGATTTATACCTAGTAACCTTCAATGTCCTTAGCTTTTCCATTTACGAGATGCTTAACCCCAAAATATATGTCTTCTAATGAGAAAACTTTTTATCGTTGTGAGCAGGGTTTCAAAGTTATCTATGACATTCGAGGATTCATAAAGCTTTTTAAGATAGGAATTCTAGTCGTTTAAAGCAATTCTATCATTATCTTCAATTTTTCTAGTTCGAATATGCCACCAAAATTTCTTAGGGGCCACTTTAGAGAGGTGTAAGAGATTTTCTTGTCTTTTATAAATATATTGTATTTTTTTCCTTTTAGTTAGGACTTTGTATAATTATACACGACACACAACATAATACAAATAGATAAATTTTATAATTTTTATATTATGAATTTTTAAATTGTGAAATGTATAATAGAATTGATTTTATATTAAAAAAATATCATTAAAATGTTGTAGAAGAAATGTAATGTAATATATTTATGAATTTTTTAAATTGTGAAATGTATAATTGAATTGCTTTTATATAAAATAAATTTATTAGTAAATTGTTGTAAATGAAATATAGAGCATATAAAAAATGTAAAACGTTGTAAAAGAAATGCAATGGATATAAATAAAATGTTGCATATGTAATATATTTATAAATTTTTAAATTGTGAAATGTATAATTGAATTGATTTTATATCAAATAAATTGATTATTAAATTATTGTAACAAAAATACAATACATACATATTAAAAAAGTGTAAAATGTTGTAGAAGAAATGTAATGTATATTAAAAAAATGTTATACATGTAATGTTTTTATGAATTTTTAGATTGTGAAATGTATAATTAAATTGATTTTATATAAAATAAATTAATTATTAAACTTTTGTAGAAGAAATATAGTGCGTATAAAAAATTGTTGCAAATGTAATGTTTTTATTAATGTTATATTTTATTTAATTAATTAAACAAATCACAAATTATAAATACATATTACCTTATAAAATGATGCAGTATAATATTACAATTAAAATAAATACTTAATTAATTAAACAAACCATAATTATACAAACATATTCATTATTCAAACAAATAAAATAATGCATTATTGAAAAGAAAATAATAGAAATAAAATACTCATAACATTTTTAAGTCCATAATATACATTATACAAATTTTTATTTCCATTATACAACTTTTTTTTAATTTTAAATTAAACTTAATTATATATTTTTTAAGTACATATATGTAACATATTTCTATTGAAATCAAATATGACATCATTGAAATCAAATATGACATCATGAAAATAAAGAACTTTATCTTTTAATATATTAAATCAATTTTTATTTTGGGTTACTATCACA
The DNA here is from genome assembly GCA_001517045.1 of Pseudotsuga menziesii. Lineage (NCBI taxonomy): Eukaryota > Viridiplantae > Streptophyta > Pinopsida > Pinales > Pinaceae > Pseudotsuga > Pseudotsuga menziesii. The sequence goes on along the minus strand of LPNX010139042.1, from coordinate 47,648 downwards.
TTATAAATAATTGAAATATAAAATATAAAAATAAAAACTTTTAAATTCAAATTTTAAAATAAAAATAAAATATACATTTATAACATATACATTATGCATTAATATCAAATATGATAATATGAAAATTAAAATATTTTTATCTTATTTTGAAATGAAATATGGTAATATAAAAATTAAAATATTATTTTATTTTAAATCTTCTTTGTTATTATCACATTATAAATAACTCAAATAAAAAATATAAAAATAAAATTTTTAAATTCAAACTTTTGAAAATAAAAATAAGATATACATGTATTTGTAACATGTACATATCATCTCAACGAGTTGAAAATGATGAGGGGATCAAGGTCGTGACTGGCAGATCGTGTTGTAGGGTCTCGTGCAAGCCGTAGCCATGGGGTGGGGCAAGCTGCTACAAGTTGCTCATCTATTGGGCATCCATTTTCCTCGTGCTCCCCAGGCTTGCATCATGGCATCTCAATCGGCAGATCCTCCTCTAGAAGAACCACGAAGTAACCTTGATTTATCCTTTCAAGCCTCGGTTGCAGCTAGCCCGATCTCTGCGGAGATAACATTGGTCTCAAACTTTGTGAAACAAGTAGTTGTGCCAAGAGTTCAAATCATGTCGGCAACTTCATGAATGAAAGCTTTAGCTCTGAACGAGAGAGATCTTATCGGGCAGTTCTTTGGGATCTGGCCATCTCCAAAATCCATGGAGATCTAGATTTCCAAAAACTGGATGCCTCTCATCACTAGGGATTTGCAGCATTGTTTCTACAGCAAGGGTTTTTACACTTTCCTGTTCGAAAAAAAGAATATAAAGATCTTATCTTCCAAAGTGGCCCTTATTTTATGGGCCCCCGAGGTCTATATCTCAACAGATTGACACTTTCTTTTGATCCTGAAAAGGATGTACCTTTAGCAGTGTCGGTCTAGGTCCGATTACCTCATCTCCCTCTTCATTGCTAGAATGTTGAAGCCCTTCAATCAATCAAAAACTCATTAGGTAGATACATAGACAAAGCCGAGCCAAAAGATCCTCTATTCGCATGTGCCAGGATCTGTGTAGAGGTAGACTTGGAAAAAGGATTACCGGAAGGAGTTAATCTGTACATGAACGGATGGGAATTCTATCAAAAGGTAGATTACGAGAAACTCCCATTCAAATGCAGGAAATGTCATGAATACAGACACTTCGTAAAGAACTTCCCTAAGTCTTCACAGGAAGAAGCTGAAAAAAAACCAGAAGAGGGCTGGAAACAAGCAAAGAAGGGAAAAAAAAACAATGCCTACACATTCCAATAACCTCGGAAAAGGACAGGAAAAAACTCAGGAGCAGCCTATTAAAAGCACAGGAATTCTCACCAACAATCAATTTGATTCCCTCCAAATCGAAGAAGGGGAAATACCAGATCTAGAAGCCCAGAACAACAAGGATAGAACAGAAGGCAGCACGACTCAATCCCTGACTGCCATCTCCCCAATAGTGGTAGAAGAAGTATCTGAAAAGGTTCCAAATAGATCGACCTCTTCTGGTGGGAATTGGACAGAGATGGTTGCAGCATATGAAGAGATCATGGGGAAAGCTTATGAAAGATCGTCATCTCCTAGGGGAACATGGGAAAAAATGGTTAAGCAAAGCAAGATCAATCTGAAGCTGGCATCTCCAGGTCTTTCATCATCTCAAGAAACCTAGGAAGCAATAGGGCTAGGGCCATCCCAAGCCACAAGAGGCAAAAAGAGAATTAGAACTAGGAAGGTAACTCAACATAGAAGGACTGCTTCAGAATGTCAAAGCTTCTAGAGCCAGAGACTTCACACCTCATGCAAGGTCTCATGCAGCCAAGAAATAATGAAACTAGTCTCTTGGAACTACAGAGGTCTGGGAGGATTAATCAAGGTAGAAGCTTTGAAAAACATTATAAAAACTGAGAAACCAGACATTTTGCTCATCCAAGATACAAATATTCCAGAAGACAAGGTTATGAATAGGTCATCTCTCTTCTAGAAATTCAGCAGAGGGGAGGCCATTAGTTCTAGAGGCGCTTCAGGTGGAATAGAAACATTCAGCAAAGCATATAAATTTGACATAAAATCAGTAAAATAAAACACGCACTTGCCATTAGTAGAAGTGTAAAATAAAAGCAACCTGGAAAGGACTTACATTTGCAATGTTTATGGGCCTACCCATTACAAACACAAAATGGATTTTTGGGAATACTTACTACCTCTCAAGACATACCTGCAGGGGAAAGATGTTATCATAGCTGGAGACTTCAACACAACAAAATTAAGCCTAGAAAAAAGAGGAGGCTCAGTCATCAGAGACCTTTTCGACGAAAATCTAGAAGATCTGAAGGGAAATCTAGATCTATTGGATCCTATGCCCAAAAATGGGAAATACACATGGAACAACAAGCAAGTTGGACCTGGACACATTGCTGCAGGATTAGATTGCTTCCTATTAAGTACAACCTTCATTCAGAAAGATTTTATTCCTTCTTCTCATATTATTTCATCAGCCACTTCTGATCATAAGCCCATCTCCCTTTCCTTTTCCCTACCCTCAAATCTGGGACCTATACCCTTCAAGTTCAACTCCCTTTTGCTAACCAATACCAAAACTCTTGACCTAATTCAATCAACTTGGAATACCTCTTTTTCTAGCTCCCCCAGCTTCATTTGGGAATCAAAGCTTAGGGTTGTCCGCTCTTCTCTGAAATACTGGGCAGCTACCTCCTACTCAGAGCCCGCTATTGTTAAAAAGAGTCTCCAATTAGGTTTGGATGTTCTCCATTCTAAAATGGATGAAGAAGAGGTCACTCCTGGAATCCTAGCCCAAGAAAAGGCCCTTAATTGTGAAATTATAAAAGCATCTAGACATGAAGAAGAGTATCTTAGAATCAAATCTAGACAACTTTGGTTAAAGGCAGGAGACAAAAACACAAATTATTTCCATAAGCAAACCAAAATTAGATTGAGCTTCAATTTTATAAATGAATTGAAAGACAACAATAGTCAAATTATTTCTGGGCAAGACAATATCAAGAAGCTAGCATTGCATCACTTCAATCAACTGTATTCTGACAGTGGTGAGAAGGGCCCAAGCAGACTTGCTATCAGTCATTCATCCTAGCATCTCTGAAGAAGAAAACCAGGAGCAGGAAAAAACCAATCACAGAAATTAGATTATTGAAGCAATCTGGACCCTTCATCCAGACAAGTCCCCAATACCAGACGGGTTCACGATCAACTTCTATAGAGCTGCTTGGGACATCATCAAAGAAGATCTTAAAAAAATGCTAAACTGGACTAGGAAAAAAGATAAAATTGGAGGAGCCACAAACTCCACCATCCTGGCTCTGATTCCAAAAGAAAAAAAATCCTCTCGATTGAAAGGTTTCGTCCTATTTCCTTATGCAACACCTCCTACAAAATTCTCACCAAAATCCTGGAAACGAGATTAAAAAAATTCATGGCAAAGATTATCTTGGAAACTCAAGGAGGTTTCATCGCTGGCAGGAAAATCATGGATAATATAATCATTGTCCAAGAGGCCACTCACTCCAGCTTAGAAAGCAAGCAGCAAGGTATGGCCATTAATCTAGACATGGCAAATTCCTTTGACAGGGTCAATCACTTCTTTTTATTTGAGATCATGCTGAAAATGGGATTTTCCAAAAACTTTTGCATATGGATCAAAGCCTGCATAAGCAACCCATGGATCACACCTCTTGTAAATGGAAGGCCTATTGGTTTCTTTCAGGCCTCTCAAGGACTCCTCCAAGGATACCCACTCTCCCCATTGTTATATATCATGGTAGTCGAGTCTTTAAGCAAGAAGCTTCAGGTCATGCAAAATAATGGGGAACTCAGAGGTCTTAAGATCGCTAGAGGAGTCAAAAATGCAAATCATGCACAATATGTAGATGAAACTATTCTTTTAGGTGGAGCTTCCATCATAATTGCTGAAAGATTCAGAGAAGTTATTAATACTTTTCTCAAAGCCTCAGATGGGAAAGTGAATGTAGTTAAAACCAAAATATATGGTTGCAATTGTCCGACTAGAACGATGGCCAAGATTGCCAGGACGCTAGGATATAAAGGATGCACATACTGGAAATCATTCAGATATTTAAGAGTCCCGATACACAAAGGAAAAAAGAAAAAATCAAACTGGAAATAGTTGGTAGAAAAAATTAAAAATAAAATCCAATCTCTGGGAGTTATCTGGCTTAATTCGATTGGGAAATTGATCCTCTTAAACTCTGTTCTGATAGCCTACCCAATTTTTATATGCTCCATATCTTTACCTCCCAAGTCGATTGAGAAAGAGATTGAGAAAGAGTTGAAACGATTTCTTTGGCAGGGTGGAAAACAAAATGGAAACAAGAAACTACATTTGGTCAATTGGGAGATAGTCTGCAAGCAGAAAGACAAAGGAGGAGCGGGAATAAAGGATCTGACAGCTATGAATTTAGCGTTGGGGGCCAAGATCATTTGGAACTTGATCTCAGGTCGAAGAGCTTGGTGGAAGGAGGCACTAAGAAAGAAATATATTTCAGGAACCAGAGAGAGATACCTAGCCGTGATCCCAACACACTAGAATGCGTCTTCAGTATGGAAACTGTGCCAAAAATCAGTTTTTGTCATTCAGGATGGTCTACGCGGGTCAACATGCAATGGTAAAAAATTAAAATATGGGAGGACAACATTGGAAATGTAGAACACATAGATAATCTTTTGGAGCTCAAGCGATGGATGAAGAGCCAAAACATGTCAACGATCAATGATATCTCAATCTGGCATAACAGTGGTAGATGGGCAGGTTGGAGGAATTTAGAATTGCTAGAATGGTTGAAGGAATACTACACGATGTTGCAAACAACTCTCCAAGGACCGTTGCCTATACATGTCGACTTTCCAGACTACAGATGCTGGGGAAAGGCTGGAATCTACACCGTAAAGGCTAGGTATAATTTAGTCCATAATAGCAGCAAAAAAGAAGGTATATTGAAAAACGTTTAGTGTAGTGATGGGCTACCCAAAATATAAAAAAAATTGCTGGCTTTTTACCCACCAAAAAATTATGTCTGCCGAGAACTTAAAAAAGACAGGCATAGAAGGACCGTCCCGCTGCATTTTGTGCAAAAGGGTAGAGGAAACTCATAATCATCTTTTTCTAGAGTGTTCAGTTCATAATGAGATTAACTTAAATATCACTCTTCCCACAAACCTGAAATATTTTTTTGCATGTTGGAAAGACTATTACCAAGGTAATCTATTTAAAAAACCATATTTTTGAAAGGCATGGATGGCTCTTCCAAAATATGTCTGTTGGAAGATTTGGATAGACAGAAACAAAAGCTTATTCGAAAACCTAAATCATCCACCTGTGAGTCTCTTCCGTTGCCAAATCTTTATGGACTAAAGCTCTCCTTTCCAAAGGATTGAGGCACTTGCATCTTGAGCCGTTAAATACCGATGAAAAAAGATGGATGAAAGATCTCCTCGCTCCTCTCAATCCTACTCCAAAGGAGGCTAAAAAACCTACTTCTTCAAACTAGCAAATTTGAAAAAGCTCAAAAATTTTCAAAAATTGGTGGACAAAGTTGGGTTGTCACACTCTATTCTTTGATGGGGCCTTGAAAGGGAACCCGAGAATGACAGGTGTTGGCGAAGTTATTTTTTATCCAGGGAGGAATAAGAAGGAAAAAATTTCTTGGGGACTTGGCAGGAGCACCAACAATCATACTGAGTGGTTATCTTTATTGAAAGGCCTGGAAATTGCTCTCACCTTGGGAATTAGAGATCTAGTAGTGTTCAAAGACTCATTACTAGTCATTAGAGAGGTAAGAAAGCTGGTCAGAAATTACAAAAATCCCTCCAACAAGATGCATCACATTTTCAGCAATCTTATCGGCAATTTAAATGCTGTCAACTTTCTTCATATCCTACGCTCAAACAATCATTCTGCAGACAAAATGGCAAATGATGGAGTATAGCTTGATTATGGATTTATGATATGTAACTGGAATAATCTGGAGCGTTGTTGGGTACCTTGACAAAGGAGTATATTCAATCACCTTATTTAAAATAATTTAGGACAGCTCTCCTAAAATGTTTAGCTTTTGCATTCTCCTTCTCGGGAAATTTGTAAAAACATTTAGCCATCATAGATGCGGTTTGTTTAGAAAAAAGGATCATTTTGTAAGGGAAGAGCAAGATTTTATGGTTGTTGAACTCTAATGGATTCAATCCATAAATCTGATGTTATTTCTTTTTTAATACAAAATATCTTAACCGTTCTTGTTAAAAAAAAAAAACATATACACATTATCTATTGAAATCAAATATAATAATATTAAAATTAAAATATTTTATCTTATTTTTAATTTTCTCTATTATTATCACATTATATATAATTTAAATAGAAAATATAAAAATAAAAACTTTTAAATTCAAACTTTTGAAAATAAAAATAAAAATAAAATATATGCATATATATATATATATGTAACATCCACATTATCCATTGAAACCATTTAAATCAAATATAATTATATGAAAATTAAAGTATTATATCATATTTTATTTTTATTTTTATTTTTTTTTGTTATTATCATATTAATTTTATTTCTTTTGTTTGGTCTGAGAAAACATTAACCATCATCATCATAAATAATTGAAATAAAAAATATTAAAAAAAAAATTCTAAATTACAACTTTTTAAAATATAAATAAATAAAAAATATTAATATAGTTGTAACATCATCATCATCATCCATTGAAGTCAATATGATAATATGAAAATTAAAATATTTTTTTTATTTACTTTTATAAATTGTATTGACTTAAAAAATAAAAACATAACCAATATCAAATACAATGTTTTACATAAATATGTTTGTAGTGTACAATAACTATACACGACATAACATAACATAACACAACACTACATAACAAAAACATTACAATATAACATAATACAAATAGATAAATTTTATAGTTTTTATATTATTAATTTTTAAATTATGAAATGTATAATAGAATTGATTTTATATAATAAAAAAATTGACTATTGAAATATTGTAGAAGAAATGTAATGCAATGTATTTATGAATTTTTAAATTGTGAAATATATAATTGAAATAAATTGATAAAAAGAAATGCATTCTATATAAAAATGTAAATTGTTATAAAAGAAATATAATGGATATATAAAAAATGTTGTACAAATGTAATGGATATTAAAAAAATGTTTCACATGTAATGTATTTATGAATTTTTAAATTGTGAAGAGTATAATTGGATTGATTTTATATAAAATTAATTATTAAATTGTTGTAAAAGAAATGTAATGCATGCATATTAAAATCTTGTAAAATGTTGTAAAATAAATGTAATGTATATAAAAAAAAGTGTTGCACATATAATATTTTTTTGAATTTTTAAATTGTGAAATATATAAATAATTGATTTTATATAAAATAAATTAATTATTAAACTGTTGTAAAAGAAATGTAGTGTTTCAAATGTAATATTTTTAATATATAATTTATAATATAAAAAAATGTTGTAAATGTAATGTTTTTACTAATGTTATGTTTTATTTAATTAATTAAACAAACCACAAATTATAAAAATATATTAATTTGTAAAATAATGCAGTTTAATATTATAATTAAAAAAATTGCTTAATTTATTAAACAAACCATAATTATACAAACATATTAACTTGTAAATTGTTGCATTAGAATATAAAAATAAATAAATTATTTTAGATTGAAAAGTAATATGACATTTAAAAATAAATCACCACTTTTATTGTAATGTAATTTTAAAATTATGAAAATGTTGCAATTTTATTAAAAAGCGAACATACATTAAATTCAAACTTATGAAAATAAAAGTAAAATATACATGTATTTGTAACATATATACATCATCTAGTGAAATTAACTATGATAATATGAAAATTAAAGTATTTTATCTTGTTTTTAATTTTATGTATTATTACCACATTATATATAATTGAAATAAAAAATATAAAAATAAAATATACATGTATTTGTAATATATACACATCATCTATTGAAATCAAATATGATAATATGAAAATTAAAGTATTTTATCTTATTTTTAATTTTCTCTATTATTATCACATTATAAAAAAAATTATAGTGAGCTCCCGAGGCTTCTCACCAAGCTCTTCGATCATAGGAATACAATTTTAAAGCAAACTAACTAATTTGTTTGTTTGGGTCCGATAGACCAAAGTTTGGTCTCAGTAGATGTTAACCATCATCATCATCATCATATAATTGAAATAGAAAATATAAAAATAAAAACTTTTAAATTCAAACTTTTGAAAATAAAAATAAAAATAAAAACAAAATATATATATATATATCTGTAACATACACATTGATGGTGATGGGTGTGGGAACCTGTCAGAGGGGGAATGTGGGTAGCAGGTTTAGCTTGATAGGTGTATTAGCGGATGCGAGGACCGATGGAGAATCAGTTGGGAGGTTGCGTTAGGCGGTCGCAAGAACTGAAGGAGAAACTGGACGAGGTTTTGCATTAGGCGGTCGTGGGTGGAAACCTTTCTTGCAGATGGTTTTTGTTATTTTTTTTCACTTTTTACAATACATCGTTCTACAGTTTGTCACTGTTTTTACCGGTGGTAAACAATAGGGATTGACGATGTGGTGAATTATTCAGTTGATCTATTATCGGAGGGAATCTTTCAATGTGCATCAAATGTTCTTAGTTATGATGTCTTGGGTGTTCTCAACTGTTGGGATGGGGGTTTCTTTACGACTTCTTCGCCATCTGTGTCAGCGGAGGGTTTCTCACCGACCTAACTATTTTCGCTACTACCACCAGTAACTCTTCCTGGTGACCCTTTTGTGCATGCGGAGGCTACGGGAGTCTGTGATTCGGTCAGGGTCACACAAAATGAGGAGGAAGCTTACTCTCAAGGGGGGTCTCTTTCCGGTGCTGGAGCGGTGGGAGGTGTGGCAGATGCGACGGATCGTTTAGCTAGGAACCAGGGTTTATGTGGTGTTGTTCCTAGTGTCGTATCTAGAGAACAAGTGAATACAACTCGGGGGGTTGCTTCTCCTGGGCAAGGGGATCCAGGATCTCGACAGGAATCAGTTGGTGGAGATATTGAGGGCAGAGGAGCTGGAAGGCGTCGAAGGGCATAGGTGAAGAAGAGGAGGGTGGCATGTTCTTATGCACTTGCGGAGGATATAAGGTGGACACAAATTATTCAAATGGATACCTTCACAATGGTAGGAAAGATCATTGGGAAAAATTGCTCGATGCTAGTTATTGAGAATTAGGTAAAATACTATTGGGCTGATGCACTGGAGGAGGTTCCAGAACTGGAGGGTCTTACGTGTGGATGGTTTGCCCTAAATTTCTCTGATTCGGCACATGTGACCTAGGTTTTGGATAGGAATTGGTCCCTCGATCAATGTCTAGTGCTGCTAAAACAATGGACTCCGTCTTTTGATGCCTCTCACGAAAGGGTCAATGTGGTTCCTATATGGGTTCGACTCCTGAGTCTTCTGAGTCAGTACTAATACGAGGATCATTTTACATGTATTGACAATATCTTGGGGACATTTCTGGAAGCGGATTTAACATACAAGATCACGAAGATTCGTAGGGTGGCCTGGATTCTAGTAAACATCAATGTGTGGGAGGCTTTGTATGAAGAAATCCATCTTTCCTAGGGTGATACTTTCTTCAAACAGAGATTGGATTATGAGAACAACCCTTTCAGATGTTGGTGTTGTCATGCCTATGGACATCTGGAGGTTGACTGTTGTATGGGGGTGCTAATGATCAATGGACATGGAAATCAGAGGGGTACTCGAGGGACTGGTTCTAATAGAGGGGCGTCTTCTCCGTCTGCTGGACCATTGTCTTCTGGCCCTGAGCAGGTGAATGTGGAAGTGGAGGTACTGGTCTCTTCAGTGGAAGAGTAAGAGTTGCTTCCGGTGCCATTGGATGTCGGGGGTGTTGCAAAAGGTGTATCAGATGTGGGGGATTTCCCATTGGGTACTTCCTCTTTTGCCCTTTCTCCGTCTTTAAATGTGTTTACAAATGTTTTAAATATATCTGGGATGGATTGGATGGGGGATAAACTTAAGAATTTAACCATCTCACATCTACCTTTAGTGGCTACCACCCCCCCTTCTGCTGCAATTTTTGAGGAATCTATCACTCCTTACCCTTAGCACTTGGTGAGAGGTCTAAGTCTCCCCCTTCCCCACAGGGCTCATCAGATTCAGGGTATTTTCTTAGTTCAAGCAAGAAGAATGTTCATGGGGGTTTGGGAAAAGACTCAATTTCGATGTCTCGTGGGAGGGGTCGTACGTCTTTTTTGGCGAAGGCGTAGTCACGGGCTCAGAAGGATTTGCATGAGGGTAAGCAACAATCTATTGAATAGGCACTTAGAGCAGTGCATGCCCAGAAGAGGAGTCATTGATGAATATCATGTCCTTTAACTGTCGGGGTCTCGTTGGTTCCCTTAAAAGATCAGCACTTAGACAGGTGGTTGATCTGGAACACCCAGATGTGATGTTGTTACATGAAACTCTAGGAGTAGGTGATGTGGTAAAAGGTAAGCTGAAAAGTTGGTTTTCAGGATGGCAGTTTGAGACTTTGGATGTGCATGGCCATTCTAAGGGTCTTGCCATGGGTTGGAATACTCATGTGGTGAAGGTCCTGAATTTTTGGGGTATGGAATCGGTGTTAGGGATGACTTTTAAGGGTTTGGATCAGGGTGATCCTGTAGATGTTTTCAACATCTATGGACACTATCAGAATCGTATCCCCTTCTAGGACAACCTTTTTAATAATTTTGATTTGAGGGGTGATTTGGTAATTATTGGAGGGGACTTAAATTTTTCTTTGGGGCAGGCTGAGGTCTACAGTACTAATGATGACTGATTATTTTTCTTAGAAGCTGATCAAGAGGAATTGGTTGGATATTGAATTTTTCAAGATTAAACCCACTTGGAAAAATAATAGGTGTGGGGATGGTCGGGTTGCTAAACGTCTTGATAATTTTCTGGTTTCTGAAAAGATGATGGACCGACAACAATTTATGAGGCAATGGGTGGGGAGTGGGTGATGTTTTGATCATGTGCCTATATTTTTGGAATATAGGAATGGGCTTGTAAAACCGCCTAGTCCTATGAAATTCAACAAGACTTGGATTAAGGATGAATCGTTCAGACAGTTGATTCTTTCCCATTGGGTCTCTTTTGATCCAGACAATAGGCTTACTGCTTCCTATCAGTTTGCAGTGAATTTTCATAAGATCAAGGGGCACATTAAAATATGGGCTGCGGATAAAAGAAGCAGAGAAGAGCTCGAGCTTAAATAGATTGAGCAGGAAATTTCAGATACCATGGAATTAGATGGTGGGGGCATGTTGAATCAGGCAGACAAAGATTCATTGGTCAGGCTGTAGGGTAAAAGGAATGCAATTCTAATGGATAGGGAGGAGACCTGGAGACTTAAGAGTCGGGCTATATGGCTTGAATGTGGGGCTGAAAATACCAAATTTTTTCATGCTTATGCCAAGGGAAGGAAAACTATTAATACCATTTGGAGTTTGGAGGATGATAGGGGCAGGCGACATGAATCTTTTGATGGAATGGTGGGGACAGGGGTTGAAGATTTTCAAAATTTATTTAGGACACCAGAGGGGGTGTCCATTGTGGAGATTATGTGTATTGCACAGGTCTTTCCTAGTTTTGTGGGGGAGGAGGAAAACATATCTTTAGTGGAAGAAGTATCTAAAGAGGAATCAAAAGAGGCGCTACACAATTTTCATAAGGCCAAAATACCTGGGCCTGATGGGTGGACCATTGACTTTTTCATAGATATTTATGAGCTTCTAGGGGATGATATTTTAAAGGTGCTAGAGGACACACGTATTACTATAAGGATCCTTGTCTGTTTCAACACAACCTTCATTGCTCTGATTCCCAAAATTGATAATCCGAAATCTTTGCATGACTTCAGACCCATCTCTCTTTGTAATTGTATTTACAAGGTGATCTCAAAGGTTATTTCTAGAATATTGAAGAATATTTTGTCTGAACATATTTCTGCTAAACAATTTGGTTTTCTGGAAGGATGACAGATCCATGAGGCTATTGGGGTGGCGCAGGAAGGTCTTGATAGTATGAAAACTACAAACATTAAGGGGTCATACTTAAGATTGATCTTTCGAAATCCTATGACAAGGTAAGTTGGTTATATATTTGTATGTTACTAATCCACCTTGGATTTGGTATTGCTTTTATCAGGTGGATTATGAGCTGTATAACAATTGTTACCTTCTCGGTTCTGATTAATGGGGCTGCCTCACCCTTTTTTCATGTGGAACGAGGGCTACGGCAAGGTTGTTTGTTATCCCCCTTATTTTTTCTACTAGTGGCTGAAGGACTGAGCAAAATACTAAAGGAAGCACACAGGGATGGAAATTTGAACGGTATTGCGATTTCTCAGCATCTTCAGATCACTCATCTGTTATTCGTGGATGATGTGCTTATTTTTTCCTCTGGTTCTATACAAGATGTGAATACTATTTCTAATGTTTTGGTCGTCTTTTCAACCGCTACTGGCATGGAAATAAATGCTGGAAAATCCACTTTGTGACTTCATAGACTGGATGTTGTGGAATCTGGACATGCCACAAACACTTTCCCTTTCTACAAGGAAGCTTTGGACGATGGACTCAAATACCTGGGTTTTTTTTCTGAAACCAAACAACTATTTGAAGAAGGATTGGTCTTGGTTGCTCGAAAAATTAGAGAAGCATCTAAAATCGTGGAGTCACCGGTGGCTGTCCAGGGCGGGTCATCTGGTTCTTATAAAAGCAGTGCTGGAAGCAATTCCAGTCTATTGGATGTCTTTATCTTGGATTCCTAAAGTTATTCTGGAGAAAGCTCGTCGGATCTATTTCCATTTTCTCTGGAGCGGGAATAAGGAAGTTTCGGTGTCTCCATGGGTCAGATGGGAAAGGATTGCTTTGCCCAAGGTTTTGGAGGGCTAGGGCCTTAAAAACATATTTCTATTAGCAAAAGCTCTAGCTGCCAAGGGAGGATGGTGTCTAATTCATGCAAATAATTTATGGACCAGGGTGATGATTGAGAAGTATATCGCACCTGACTCTGTAGTGGATTGGATCAGACAAATTCACAAGTACCATGGAGGAGGATCGGTCATTTGGAAAGCAATTGTTAAAACTTGTGATGTCATTGAGGATAGTCTGGCTTGGAATATTTGCAATGGTAGGAGGATGCGAGTGGGTGTAGACCCATGGACTAGCTGTAATCAAATGTTTAGACTCTCTGACATTCTAGTGGAGTCTTTAAGACAGCGTGATGTGATATACCTTTTTTAACTTGCTTCTCCAGTTCAGGAGAATAGATGGTCACAATCTTGGCTTCCGGCATCTACTTTTGATTTACCTGAACAGGAAGAGGAGGAATTGAACCAATATATTGGATTATTGTATCGTTCACAGATTCAGCTTCAGGAGGGGGAGGACAAACTTATTTGGGACTCGGCCCCTTGCGAAAAATATTCTCCAAAGGAGGGTTATAATAAACTCTGTTATCTGGATAATGAACAAAGGATTGAATGGTGGTGGAAGAAGATTTGGAAAATACATAGCCCTCCCAAAACTAGATTATTATGGTGGTGTGCATTAGAAAATAAGATCCCCATCTGGAATAAACTTCACAAATGGGGTTTCTCTGGACCTAGATGGTGTGCATTGTGTCGAGCTGATGGGGAATCGGTTGTCCACCTATTTCTTCAATGTCCTTTTTGTGTGGAGGTGTGGACATAATGCTTCAAGTTTTTGGGTTTGGGATCGGAGTGTATATGGGAAGGGGCATCGATTCTGTAGGCCGGGGAGAGATGGCGAAGGTCTGAGAAGATGGAAGCTATGACTATTCTTCCGTTACTTATGACTTGGGGCATTTGGCTGGCTAGAAATAACCTTATTTTCAATGGCATATTATGCACATCGGAAATCACTGCTGGTATGTCCTGTGGGATTGCCCATGCACTCCCTAAACATATCAAGGTTACAAAGCAAAGAGAAGTAATGAACCTTGAGATTGATCGGTCCTCTCTATGGGATTTTTTTAATGGTGCATCAAGGAATAATCTTTGTGGGGGGGGGGTGCGATTCTACATTTGGCTTAAAACCACTCATTTGAATTGATAGCTAGGTTGGGTGAGGGTAGCAACAACTGTGCTAAACTCTTGTCTAAAATTACTCCTCATTTTTGTAGCAGAGAAGGGGTGTAGCAATTTAAAGGTTTTATGGAGACTCTTTGAATGTGATCAACTGGATCAAGAGGACCTAAAATTGCAAAGATTTGCGGCTACAAAACATTTTACTTTCTATTTGGGATGTCATGGAAACTTTTGGATTGATTTCATGTGCACATGTTTACAGGGAGAACAACTGCCAGGCGGACTCAGCCTCGAAGGAGGGGCTCCAGCTGGATATGGGCTTGTGGAAGGTCAAGGAGCATTTAGGAAATACTGCATTTGAATACTATCATCGGCCTTTCATTGAGGTGGTGGCACCTCAATAATGAAAATGCAAAATAACAGTTTCGGTACGGTTATGAGTGGCATGGACAGTTTATGTTTGGTATTTACCTTCTATGGTTGGAAAACTTGTCTTTACAGAAGACAATTGGATTTTGACTAAGAATGTTTAACAGAATTTTGGACAGATTCCTTGATGCTATTTACATAGAACAATCACTGGTACTTTTGATATGGTACTCTGAATTTGAGGACAGCTAGGTTGTACCCTCCTCTAATGGAAAGCTACGGTTCTAGCTGTAACAGTACATTATTTTTGTGGTTTGAAACTTTATATACAAATATGCAGTGTGGCATATGTACAAAATGTAATTTTGTTTCTTCGAATGAAACATTTGTTTCTTCGAATGAAACAAAATTAAGCTTTCTTTCCTAGGAAAAAAAAGCATACACATTATCGATTGAAACCATTTAAATCAAATATAATAATATGAAAATTAAAGTATTTTATCATTTTTTATTTTTGGTTTCAAAGAACTTTTACCATCATCATCATAAATAATTAAAATATAAAATATAAAAATAAAAATATCTAAATTACAACTTTTTAAAATATAAATAAAAAGGAAATATTAATATATTTGTGATATCTTCATCATCCATTGAAACCAATATATGAAAATTAAAATACTTTATCTTATTTATTTTTATAAATTGTATTGACTTAGAAATAATAAATTTATTACTTTAAAAGTAAAAACATAACCAATATCAAATACAATATATTACATAAATATGTTTGTTGTGTAGAATAACTATACACGACATAACATAACATAACACAATATAACAAAAACACAACACTACATAACAAGAACATTTCAACATAACATAATACAAATAGATAAATTGTATAAGCTTAATATTATTAATTTTTTAATTGTGAAATGTATAATAGAATTGATTTTATATAGTAAAAAAATTGATTGTTAAAATGTTATTGATAAGTCAACTCTTGTGAAATTTTTATTGATTGTTATTGATTGTTAAAAAAATTTATTGTTAAAAATTGATTGTGAAATGTTATTGATTGTTAAAAAAAATTATTTATAAATTTTTTAAATCGTGAAACGTATAATTGATAAGTCAACTATTGTGAAATTTTGAAATATATAAGTAAAATAAATTGATAAAAAAAAATGCAATGCATATAAAAATGTAAAATGTTCTAAAGGAAATATAATGAATATATAAAGAAATGTTGCACAAATGTAATGGCTATTAAAAAAATGTTCCACATATATAATTGAATTGAATTTATTTATGAATTTTTAAATTGTGAAATGTATAATTGAATTAATTTTATACAAAATAAATTTATTATTAAATTGTTGTAAAAGAAATGTAACATATGCATATTAAAAACTTGTAAAATGCTGTAAAAGAAATGTTATGTATATAGAAAGATGTTGTATATATAAAGTTTTTTTGAATTTTTAAATTGTGAAATATATAATTAAATTGATTTTATATAAAATAAATTGATTATTGAACTTTTGTATAAAAAATGTAGAGCATATAAAAAAAATGTTTCAAATGTAATATTTTTAAAAAATAATTTATAAAAAAATGTTATAAATGTAATGTTTTTACTAATACTATATTTTATTTAATTAATTAAAAAGTAGAAGTGAAATAAATTGATAAAAAAATGCAATGCATATAAAAATGTAAAATGTTGTAAAAGAAATATAATGAATATATAAAGAAATGTTGCACAAATGTAATGGTTATTAAAAAAATGTTCCACATGTAATGTATTTATGAATTTTTAAATTGTAAAATGTATAATTGAATTGATTTTATATACAATAAATTTATTATTAAATTATTGTAAAAGAATGTAACATATGCATATTAAAAACTTGTAAAATGTTGTGAAATTTTGAAATATATAAGTAAAATAAATTGATAAAAAAAATACAATGCATATAAAAATGTAAAATGTTGTAAAAGAAATATAATGAATTTATAAAGAAATGTTGCACAAATGTAATGGCTATTAAAAATATTTTCCACATATATAATTGAATTCAATTTATATAAAATAAATAATTGAATTTATTTATGAATTTTTAAAATGTGAAATGTATAATTGAATTGATTTTATTATTAAATTGTTGTAAAAGAAATGTAACATATGCATATTATAAACTTGTAAAATGTTGTAAAAGAATATTATGTATATAAAAAATGTTGCATATATTAAGTTTTTTTGAATTTTAAATTGTGAAATATATAATTAAATTGATTTTATATAAAATAAATTGATTATTAAACTTTTGTATAAAAAATGTAGTGCATATAAAAAAAATGTTTCAAATGTAATATTTCTAATATATAATTTAGAAAAAAAATGTTGTAAATGTAATGTTTTTACTAATGTTATATTTTATTTAATTAAATAAAAAATATAAGTGAAATAATTTGATTAAAAAATGTAGTGCATATAAAGATATAAAATATTGTAAAAGAAATATAATGAATATATAAAGAAATGTTGCACAAATGTAATGGTTATTAAAAAAAAGTTCCACATGTAATGTATTTATGAATTTTTAAATTGTAAAATGTATAATTGAATTGATTCTATATACATTAAATTTTTACTTAAATTGTTGTAAAAGAAATGTAACATAATATTAAAAACTTGTAAAATGTTGTAAAAGAAATGTTATTTATATAAAATTGTGAAATATATAATTAAATTGTGAAATATATAATTAAATTGATTTTATATAAAATATATTGTGAAATTTATATAGAAATGTATTTTTGAATTTTTAAATTGTGAAATATATAATTAAATTGATTTTATATAAAATAAATTGATTATTAAATTTTTGTATAAAAAATGTAGTGCATATAACAAAAATGTTTCAAATGTAATATTTTTAGTATATAATTTATAAAAAAATATTGTAAATGTAATATTTTTACTATGTTATATTTTATTTAATTAATTAAAAAAACCACAAATTATAAAAACATATTAATTTATAAATAATCCAGTATAATATAATAATTAAAAAAATTACTTAATTAATTAAACAAACCATAATTATACAAACATATTAACTGGTAAATTGTTGTATTGAAATATAAAAATGAAATGATATTTGAAAGTAAATCACCATTTTTATTATAATGTAATTTTAAAATTATGAATATGTTGCAATTTTATTAGAAAGCATAACATACACTAAATTCAAACTTTTGAACATAAAAATAAAATATACATGTATTTGTAACATATACACATCATCTCTGAAATCAAATATGATAATATAAAAATTAAAGTATTTTATATTATTTTTAATTTTCTTTATTATTATCACATTATATATAATTGAAATAGAAAATAGAAACATAAAAACTTTTAAATTCAAACTTTTGAAAAAAATATATATACAACATACACATCCATTTTAACCATTTTATTCAAATATAATAACATATGAAAATTAAAGTATTTTATCATATTTTATTTTTATTTCTTTTGTTTGGTCTTAGGAAATGTTAACCATCATCAACATCATAAATAATTGANCATTTTAATCAAATATAATAACATATGAAAATTAAAGTATTTTATCATATTTTATTTTTATTTCTTTTGTTTGGTCTTAGGAAATGTTAACCATCATCATCATCATCATCATAAATAATTGAAATATAAAATATAAAATTAAAAAGAAAATATTAATATATTTGTAACTCTCCATCATCATCATCATAAATAACTGAAATATAAAATATAAAATTAAAAAGAAAATATTAATATATTTGTAACTTATCATCATCATCATCTATTGAAGTCAATATGATTATATGAAAAATAAAATATTTCATCTTATTTATTTTCATAAATTGTATTGACTTAAAAATAATAAATTTATTAAAAACATAACCAATATCAAATACAATATTTTACATAAATATGTTTGTCGTGTACAATAATTATACACGACATAACATAACAAAACAAAACACAACACTACATAACAAGAACAATACAACAAAACATAATACAAATAGATAAATTTAATAGTTTTTATATTATTTATTTTTAAATTGTGAAATGTATAATAGAATTAATTTTATATAATAAAAAATTGATTATTAAAATGTTGTAGAAGAAATGTAATGTAATGTATTTATGAATTTTTTAAATTGTCAAATGTATAATTGTAATAAATTGATAAAAAGAAATGCAGTGTATATAAAAATGTAAAAGAAATACAATGAATATATAAAAAAATGTTGCACAAATGTAATGGATATTAAAATAATGTTCTGCATGTAATGTATTTATGAATTTTTATATTGTGAAATGTATAATTGAATTGATTTTATATAAAATAAATTTGATTATTAAATTGTTGTAAAAAAAAATGTAATGCATACATATTAAAAACTTGTAAAATGCTGTAAAAGAAATGTAATGTATATAAAAAAATGTTGCAAATATAATATTCTTTTGATTAAATTGTGAAATATATAATTAAATTGATTTTATATAAAATAAATTGATTATTGAACTGTTGTAGAAGGAATGTAGTGCATATAAAAAAATTGTAATGTAATGTATTTATGAATTTTTTAAATTGTGAAATGTATAATTGATAAGTCAACTGTTGTGAAATTGTCAAATGTATAGTTGAAATAAATTGATAAAAAGAAATGCAGTGTATATAAAAATGTTGTAAAAGAAATATTATGAATATATAAAAAAATGTTGCAAAAATGTAATGGATATTACAAAATGTTCTACATGTAATTTATTTATGAATTTTTAAATTGTGAAATGTATAATTGAATTGATTTTATATAAAATAAATTTGATTATTAAATTGTTGTAAAAGAAATGTAATGCATGCATATTAAAAACTTGTAAAATATTGTAAAAGAAATGTAATGTATATAAAAAAATGTTGCACATATAATGTTTTTTTGGTTAAATTGTGAAATATATAATTAAATTTATTTTATATAAAATAAATTGATTATTAAACTGTTATAGAAGAAATGTAGTGCATATAAAAAAATATTTCAAATGTAAAATTTTTAATATATAATTTATAAAAAAGATGATGTAAATGTAATGTTTTTATTAATGTTATATTTTATTTAATTAATTAAACAAACCACAAATTATAAAAACATATTAATTTGTAAAATGATGCAGTATAATGTTACAAATAAAACAAAAGTACTTAATTAATTAAACAAACCATAATTATGCAAACATGTTAACTTGTAAATTGTTGCATTAGAATATAAAAATTAAAAAAACATATTTTAGATTGAAAAGTTATATGGCATTAGAAAGTAAATCAGCACTTTTATTATAATGTAATTTTAAAATTATGAAAATGTTGGAATTTTATTAGAAAGCATAACATACATTAAATTAAAAAAATTAAAATTAAAATTAAAAAACTATAAGCATAAATCAACAAACCAACAAAGACTTCTCAAAGATAGCTTTGGCCATGCTATCCTTGAGAGATTTGAGAAAGGGCAAAAGCCCTTTCTCTAAAAAAAAATGGATAATTTTATTAATATATTTGTTTTCGAGTGTTACATAAAAACCATATTATAATTTACAATTTACAAATGAGGTTGAATTCTGATCAATTCAACCAAGTATTGTTCATTTGAGTTTTCACATATTGAAGAAGCATTCTCCATGTTTCTTTTGAGCTGTCATTCTTTGTCATAGCATCATCCTCCACTTCATTTACCATTCAACCAAGTATTGTTCATTTGAGTTTTCACATATTGAAGCTTTATCCATATTTCTTTTGAGCCGTCATTCTTTGTCATAGCAGCTTCCACTTCACTTACCTAGAAGACCAATAAAATTATTTATAAGCAGTTAATATTGTTTTTACAAATAATAAATATCAAAATAAAACTCATTTTTTAAAAGTATAATTCAAAATAAATAACTCATTTATTCTCATAACATACCTTGATCATCTACATTTTTGTTATACACTTTAATCACAATAACTACCTTCATGTCATAGCCATAAAATGTAAATAATCATGTTTTCATGAAGACCTACATACCACAACATGAAAAATATATATAAATTAACTCAGCACAAATACATTAATAAATTCACACAAAATAACTATCTCAAGCAAAGACCAGACCTCATTTTATTTCGCCTACAACAAATAAGGAGAAATAAGCCTTTAAATAATATAAAAAATAATCAAACTGAAACAAAACATGTCAAACAATGTGAAAAAATAATACAACAAATACAAGCAAGCAAACCAAGAAAACAACATTATAAATGTAAACACAAATAAAAGACAAGTAAATAAAAAGAAAACAACAATTAAACCTGAATATCTTTAAACTAATTTTTGTTAACTTTCTAAACCTATCTCTCAATTTGTTTATTACTAAAAAAATAAGAAACAATGTATATGTAAATTTAACAATATTAAATTTAAAAACCCAAAAATAAAAAAAAATAAAAATATAATAGTATAAAAAAATTAATATAAATTTTAACTTTAATATATATTAAATTTTATAAAAATAAATAAATTACAATATAAACTCACCCTAAAAACCAAAAGGACCAAATTAAAAACCAAAAAGACCAAATGACATACCAACTCAACAACCCATTTAAAACTTAACAGATCATATTAAAATTTATATTCATTTTTAGAAAACTTTAAAACGTATTATTATTACACTCTTAAATAAATATAAATAACATAACATAAATAAAAGAAAATGGAAACTGGTATAGATGTAAATTGAGCCTTAAGACTATAAACTCAACAACAATTTAAAGATATCGCACCCCAACAACAATAACGTGTACTCAAAACTGCAGAAAAACGCATCTAAAACCCCAACTGAAACTTATAACTACAACTGAACCCCATTTGAACAACCTACTAAAATCTTAATAAATCTATAAAACAAGTTATGATTTATGTTAACTCAAAAACTGCTAAAAACCCATTTGAACAACTGCTAAAACCCATCCGAACAGCCCACTGAAATCTTAATAAATCTATAATTTATGTTAACAGTTACCGAACTTACCAGCGCACTTAAGCCTGCAATCTTGCAATGTATTGCTCCTGTAGCTTTGCCTGCTGCAGTCGAAAAAAAAATAGAACATATTAACAAATTAAAAAAAACTATGCATACATACTGACAATGCATACCTCCTTTAAATACATACCGACAATGCATTCCGTAAATGCATATCTCCTTTAAATACATATTGACAATGCATTCCATAAATACATACTGACAATGCATTACCTGAATGATGGATTCCAGAAATACGTACTGACAATGCATTACCTGAATGATGGATTCGGGAAGAAGCTGCAGATCTGCCTCCAAGAAGCTGCAGATCTGCCTCTCTTTGGTACCGTAAATTTTGCGGGTTCTCCGCATTTTCTGCTACTCTCTTCCGCTTATCCACAGTACTCCCACCATGGCATGTTATTCACTGCATCAGCTTATCACTCCAAACAAAGCCCCAAAACCAGAAGAAGAAAAAAATCGAAATAAACCCAAAAAAAAATACCAAAAAGAAAAATTAAACAACGAAAATGGAAAACAAAAGAGCATGGCCATGCTTCAATGGGAAGAAAAAGAGGAAAAACTAAAAAAAAAGGCAAATGTCTCGGCTCTCCACATTGTCTCAGCTTTTCTTTAATTTCTGCATTCTCTGGACTCTTCTGTATTTAAATATTGTGCTAAGCACAGACTCTCAGTACAGGCTCTCCATTCTATTCTGCAAATCCAACTCTCCTCGGCTCTTCTTTAGTTTCTGCATTCTCCCGGCTATTCTGGGCTCAGTGCTCTCCTCGGCTCTTCTGAGCTCTGTGCCAAACCAAACTCTATTATGCACACTACAGGCTCTCTGCCCAGCCAAACAAGAAACAATAAGACTTTCTTTTCCATTGTAAGAATCTAAACCGGATTACAAGCCGATTATGCACATAAAATTTGAAATCCGGTCATTGCGATTTGAAATCCGACAGGCTGTCACACAAGTGTAACACGTTTCCCAATTTTTGAAATTGGAAACTGCGGGCATTGTATCGTTGAAAATTGTTGCTGGCATTGTATACCGTAAAGATATCGCACGCAATGTATCGTTGATAATTGTTGCTGGCATTGTATACCCTAAAGATATCGCACGCATTGTATCGTTGATAATTGTTGCTGCATTGTATACCCTAAAGATATCGCACTTTCATAATATCTAGTGGATACCTCTTTTTAGGATTCTACTTCTATTATGAGTAATATTTTTTATTTTTAATTATACATATATTTAATACTAAGAAAATATTTTTTATTTTTAATTATGTATATATTTAATATTATTGATATTTTTACTTTGGAAAGTGATAAAGCTTCAAATTATGGTTTCAAATACCAATAAAAGATGATATAAATTATTATTTTTAAAAATTCATAAAAGTTATAATTTACAGTTTTTTTTAGATTATTGATATAGATTTTTTTTTCAAGGATGGAAGAAAAATAGTTGATTTGGATATTGGTTGGCACGTGTTAAAGATAGATTTAATAATGAGTTAATTATATTTTTGTAAGAGTAAATATTATTATTAGCACAATGTTGGTAGATTTTATAAATATATTAGTAAAATAAAAATTAATCAAAATATTTATATTAATAAGAGTTAAAAGAATAAATATAAATGTAACAATGAAATTGTGAACATAAAGCTATATTTGACATTGTTTATAGATAG
>LPNX010139042.1:13156-24115 GCA_001517045.1 Pseudotsuga menziesii | reverse complement strand
TTTTTTTTTTTTTTTTTTTTTTTTTTTTTTTTTTTTATCAGAAGAAGAAAAAATACCAGTCTTTGTTATTCATCAGAATCAAAAGACGTCTTATACATACATCATGTTAACGATGACAATCAGTCCATCAACACCCTTACAGCCAAATATAAGACATATACATCCATGACAACCAGAAAATGGAAGAATATATATCGCAAAGTCTGATCATATGCAGACTTTTTCATCATTCCCAATAACTCGGGTCAAATTTTTCCGAACATATCTGGTGTCCTTACAAACATACATGCCAAGGAAATGCAAATGACTAGCTGAAAGTCTCCTAAAACAAGACAGATAGTTCATCAAAACTATTCAAAAACCAATGCTGTAAAAGATAACAGCCATCAAAAAAGAGTGAAATGTCCCTCTCCAATGACCATACCATCCATAGATTCAGTGTAATATCCAATACCCATATCCAAATGCAGTGCCTTTTTAGAAAGACCATCAGCTAGAGTATTGTGTTCCCGATAAATATGATTGAAGGACACCGGTGGAGCCAGTCGCCGCATAGTGTATATTTCATCGCACCAATGTTTCAGTGTGGGAACATCAAGGGTGGATATTATGTTAACCCATGAGATAATCACCAGAGAGTCACCATAAATCATCTTAATGGGCAGTCCCATCAAATGACTGACTCGTAGGACAGACCAAAGTGCCAATAGCTCTGCACGTGTATTGCTGCTATACCCACAGCCAACAGAAAAGCAATAATAATGGGTTTCACTGAGGTAGATCATAAACCCAGCCCCGCCCAAATAATTTTTTGCTGCACCATCAAAATAGGCCACAGGAAAGGTATGGTTGGGCTGAGGACCAATCTGCCTGCGCTTGATAGTTTTTTGTGGGACCAGGTAGAGTGTAAGGAAACAATCGATCATGGTAATGAGTGAGGAGGCACAAGGTTTAATATCTTCAAATATACAGGAGTTTCTAAGGAGCCAAATGAACCAGAAAATGACCACGGGGGTATAAATGAAAGAAGCAGATTGGTCGTGAGTGTTATACCAATGGGTTAAAGAGGACTGGATATTATCAAGAGGCAGGAAAGTGAAACCCAAACAGGCCGAGAAGTGGGTAAAGATGAGTTCAGTGAATGAACACCGTAAAAACATATGACCACAATCCTCAAAATACCTCTTACATAAGACGCACAGACCCGGACCAATGAAACCACGAGATTGTAAATGATCCCAGGTGAGGATACGATCCTTCAACAGCAACCAGGTGAAACATATCAGCTTCAGAGGTAATTTCGAAGACCACAGCATGTTTAGAGCCCGGTTTTGTTCCTCATCAGCGTGTATATAAATGAGGTTGTCATAGTTGCAAGCAGCAATAATGGGACCAACATACTTTTCAAAGGACCACAGGAGTGAATCAGTCTCCCCTCTCAGATGTATTCTATTATAATTCAAGTTTCTGATATAAATATTCCATTGTCTGCTCCAGATATCACATAAGTCTAGTTCCTCTGCTGTAAACCAACAACCAGTAGCATGATTTATAGCCTGATCCAGAGTGGTGATCCCGTAATCTTCTAGATATGATCTCAGCTCAACAGACAGAATAAAAGCTCTATCCATTCCAACAATTGGATCCGCACCCACAAGTACCGCCTTCCCATTGCCAACCTGCCACATAAGACCTTTTCCGATCCAATGTATAGTATTAAGGAATCCTTTCCAAATAATAGAAGCATTTGGCCGCCTGAAACATTTCTGTCTAAACCAAGTATGTAAAGGCAGATTTCTCATATATTTTGCCTTCAGTAACAGATTCCATATGCCCATATGATTCATAGCAAACCAGAAATTCTTCATTCTAAGTGAAATACTGAAGAGTGGGAGATGTTTAATGCCCCAGCCCCCCAGGGCAGTGGGTCTAGCCAACAAATGCCAATCTGCCAGGTGGAACCTTTTATGCTGATCCGTAGAACCCCACAGGAAAGAGTAGATAAGCTTTCTCAGCGAGTCCAAGATGGACGAGGGGATAGGGAAGAGTGCAAACCAATATATAGGCAAACTAGTGAGTACAGCACGTACCAGAATCAGGCGCCCTCCCAAAGATAATAACCTGTAAGTCCAGTGGGATATACGGTTCTCGAATTTAGTGATAAGCCAAAGCCAGTCCTTAACAAGGTAACCTAAGGGCTTTAAGAAGAAACCCAGGTAAGTAAAGCCATAATCGAGATGAGAGAATCTGTAAGGCATGATGCCAGATATTCTATGCAACAAGTCTTCATCCAAATCATAATGTAGAAAGCAAGACTTATCCATGTTGATCTTCATCCCCGAAGCATCACAAAAAGTATCCAAGATGACCTTAAAGGCAGACCAATCCTCAAAAGTGCCCATCCCAAAGAGTATCACATCATCAACGAAGAGCAAATGGGTGAGAGATAGGTTGGCCGAGATCTTAATGCCTTTGATAAGACCATTTCGCTTAGCATCCTCAATCAGGAGGCTAAGTCCCTCAATGACCAAGATGAAGAGTAACGGGGAAAGAGGGCATCCCTATCTAATGCCTCGAGAGGCCGGGAAGAAAGAGGAGGGTGAGCCATTGACGAGGACAGCGAAACTAGCAGAAGATATACATCCCATAATCCAGTTTACACCCACTAGTGGAACCCCGATTTGAATGAGAATCAACCGGATGTAAGTCCAGTTGACCCTGTCAAAAGCCTTAGTCAAATCCAGCTTGAGTATAAGTGCAGATTTCTTCCTCAATTTAACAGAATGTAAAACTTCTTGAGTAATGGAAACCGGCGCATGAATCAAGCGGTTCTTGAAGAAACCAAACTGTTGAGAGGAAATAGATGAATCTAAAAAGGGTTTGAGTCTCGAAGCCGCCACCTTTGATATCAATTTATAGCATAAATTGCACAGAGAAATGGGCCGGTAATCCCCGAAGCTGATAGGATGATCAACTTTGGGAATAAGTGCAATAAATGTAGAGTTCAAGGCTGGAGCAACTTTCCCCAACAGACGAGAGGATTCCACAAGATTCACTAATGAGGGACCCAGTAAATCCAAAAAGTGCAAGTAAAACTCCACAGTCCAACCATCCGGCCCAGGTGCTTTGTCTTTTTTTAAAGGACTTAAGGGCCCCCTCGATCTCAGAGAGGGTAACAGGGCTGGTGAAAGCAGTATGATCTTCCCCTGTTACATAAGATGGAAAGAGGCTAATAACCTTGAGTTGGGCAGTAAGCTTGGTCAAACCATCATCCGCAAAAATGTCTTTGAAATGACGAAACCCCAGGGCCTTGATGCTTCCATCATCAGAGACATCATTGCCATCCTCATCCTTCAAACTCCAAATGGCATTTTGGTTTTTCCTGGAAGATGCAACAGCATGGAAGAACTTTGTATTTGCATCCCCCAGATTAGCCCAAGTGATTCTGCTTTGTAGTCTGGCAGAATTCATTTCTATGTCCTGAATTTTATTATATTCTGCCTTTAAATCATTCAATCTGTTTTGTTGTTGCAATGACAAGATAGCCGAATGTGAAGAGAGGAGGATGGATCGAATCTCTTTCTCCAGCCTCAACGAAGAGTCTTTTAATCTCTTGGACTCCTCCCTGGTCCAAACCTTTACCTTCTCTTTTGATCGGCGAAGCTGTGAGGAAAGAGCATGCATGGTATCCAGAGAGGGATCCGAAGGGAGAGAGGGCCAGGTCTGGAGGATGAAATTGACAAAATCTACATTAGATAACCAAGAATGGTTAAATTTAAAAGGGTAAAGGATAAGTCCCAGTGGATCACCCCATTCCATTAATACAGGGAAATGATCAGAAATGCTGCACCGATGGGCCCAAACACGATATCTGTGTAAGCATCCAATAAGAGGTTCAGAAATCAAGAAATGGTCCAGTCTCTTCGAAATCCCCTCCACCCCAGCCCTCCCATTTCTCCATGTAGGGCCAGCAAATGGAGGAGCAATATCCACAAGATGGTGACTCGAGAACAAAGAAGAAAAGAAAGGGCCAAGGGGGTCAAGGTTGGCTTTTGTTCCCAAAATCTCGGAAGCACTCAGGGTGAAGTTCAAGTCGCCTACAAGAATGAGATTCGGAGTCGAAAGGATACCTCCTGAAGCAACAGCAGTCCAAAAGGTTTCCCTGTTTAGATACGGACCATAGACATTAAGTATAGAGAAATGTACAGGTGAACCCCTGAGTGAGACCCTGAGCAAAATGCCAGCCAAGGTGTGGAATGCTTTACATCTAAGTACTCTCGGGTTCCATCCTGAGAGTATGCCCCCCGAGAGTCCCACAGAATCAAGTGCACCAAATTTCCACCCAAGGCAGAGTTTGGAGAAGGCATAGAGTGCTGGGTAGGTGCTAGTCATGGTTTCCTGCAAAAGTACCACATCCGGGGCAAGGGATAACAACAAATGACGAAGGCTTTTTTGTTTGGTTAAACCTCCCAACCCTCTAATGTTCAGGGAGAGAATACGCGTTACGTATCCGATGGGGGAGGGGTCAGTGCTCTAAGGACCCCAGGATTGGAGGAGACATTCTTTCGTGCCGCATTTTTTAAATGAGTAGACATAGGTGTATGAGGAACAGTAACCATAGAATCGGCAATGGTAGACGAAGGTAAATGTTTTTTTTTTTTCCTTCTGATGGTTACATTTTCGAAGCGGATAGAGTCCAAGGGCAGGACCGAGGGCGAAATGGGCGTCTTATCAGAGAAAATGTTCAAAGTCTTTTGCAAAGATGGGTCAGAGAAAGAAGGGCTAGTTGTGGGACTGTTGGGTGGTGAGAAGGTGCGCAGGTTCGAGGGAGCAAGAGGTGGGAAATCTGAAGGTGTGAACAGTGGTATGATATGGTCAACAACTGGCTCGGAGGGAAAAGTAGAAGGAGAAGCTAGTGGGGCGGACAACGTGAGAGGGTCACCATAATGTAGAGGCGAGGATGTACGAGGATCTTCAGGCACGGGAAGGGTGAGAGGCGAACCAGGGTTTACCTCCACTGGCTCACCCCTGGGGGACAATAAGGTGGTAGAGGTGGGGAGGGTCGGTACCACCACCACTCTTAAATTAGAAGTACGAGGGGATGATTGGGAGGGTTCCAAAGGTGCCGTAGAGGGGTCAGGTGGAGGGTTTGATACACAACCATCAGCGGGAGGAGCCAGGGAAAGATCATTCTGGAGAGCACCCACAGACTCCTCAGGACGAAAACAAGGAACCGAAGGCACCACATGGGCAGAACCCGACGTAAAAGAGTCCAGATAAGCAATCTTCGAATCGTAGGCATCATCAAATAAAGTACAAGCATCCTTCTCATGATCAAAAGAGGTCATAGGAAGAATCGAAGTAGGTCTTACCTTATCGTGGACCTGCAACTCCGTAGGAGTCGACAATTCAGTAAGTGGAGAGCTGGAACGCGGAGAACGTGAGGGGTAACGAAGAGATGGACAGCATCGACGCAGATGTCCAATATCCCGACATAAACTGCATCGAAAGGGCACCCCCAGATAATCAATCCTCTGCGAGATAAGGCGTTCATTGCACATAATGTCAATGTTTGCCGGTAGACCAATGGAGGTGTCAAGTTCCACAAGAATACGTGCCATCCGTTTGTCGAAGGTATGCAGAAAGTCCTCCTCCACCGCGATAAAACGACCGATGGAGTTCCCAATACCCTCCAGAATGGCCCGGTTCCAGAGTGGGAATGGCAGTCCCGGAAAGAGAGCCCAGAGGTGACGCTTTTTAATCCTTTCGCGGGCCGGATCAAAATGAACGTGCCATCTATCGAGAACCAAAGATCCCTTACCCACCCGCCACAGCCTGCTGAGTATGGAGGAAGCGTGCTCGTCCTCGTGAAAGACGAATACAATCCACCCCCGAACCAGTAAGCTAATGGTCGGAACATAGTGAATAAGTGGCTTCCATCGCTTAGATGCCCAGTCAAACCACTGTTTTTTATCCATGGAGGCATATTCGAGCCTCCCAACGAGGGCCCTGGAACATAATGCCGCCACCCTATCAATGTAAATATCTTGGCCCACCACATAATTCAACTTGCCCTCATGAGCTTTGAGGTTTTTAGACTTTCGCCTTTGCCGGAATCGTTCAGAACCCCCTCCCACAACAGTAGCCGACGGCTTAACAAAAGAAGCCGACATAGAAACCATACAGATATAAACCCCAAGAGCCACATAAGTGATAATCCCCACCCGCTAACAATAACCCAGATGATAGTTTCAACAAATACGAATCACAGCCACCCCCATAACACACTGATACCGATAGGCGCAAACCCAAGGGAAACCCAAGTAACGGACATAGGTAAAACACGGCCAAAAACCAAAAAATAAGGGACCAAAGAAAACCGGCAGAAACCCAACAAGAAAGCACGGGCCCGAGGCGAAAAAGACAGGGACCCAATAGATATTCTGGTCCTCCGTGCGCACATATGCAGGGTCAACCCTTTAATCCCCTGGCAACCGCAGGTAGAAGCTTCTGATGGCCCAGAATGGGATATCACCCCGCAAAATGATGAAAAGTTCGAGTCAATACCACAGGCACATAACCCTCATGCACTCATCAACTATAAAAAGAAAAAATTCCCACTTGTTTATGCTGGTTGGTACTAGTCCTCGGCGACGAGGATGGACTCCAGCCGTTGATGAATGCCTAGCGTGTGGGTCAACACATGTGGAAACAGAAATAGTCCGTGGAAAGGAGAAAACAATGGCGAGATAATGGAGGCAACAAAGGAACATACAAGAAAGATGAAACCCTCAAGCCTCGTAACCAAAGACAAACCCCCTGGAAACAGTGTGGTAAGTGAAGGAAGAGAACTAGTATGGGGGTAAATGTAACGGCCACCCCCCCCCCCACCAAGGGGCCAGTCACCAGAGTAGGACAGCCGGAAGACCTGCAATATCAGAAGAAACCCTAGCTCGCTTCGACGCCATCGCTTCGCTCCGCTCCTTCCAGAGTACAAAGTTATAATTGAAGTGAAATTTATAGGTATAAAAATGATCAATTTATTGTATTTGGCTTATTGGACAAAATATTAAATGTTAATGGAAAATTGATATAAAAATATGTGTTTTAATAATAATAATGATTTTCTATAAAAACTATTATGTATTTTATAATACCATAAAAAGAAATTTAAATAATTTCAATTTAATATCTTTAAAGTTATTCTAAATATATTTAAATAAGATGGTATAAAAGTTTTAATTTATATAAAAATAAAAATAAAAATAATAAAAATATAAATTTGATTATTATGTTCTCGACAAATCGGTTAGGTGGATTAATTAGAGAGACATTTAAATTTTTTATTTTTCAAATGTTTTTTATTATAGTTTGATTAATTTTTATTTTTTAAATTATTTATATATTGATTTAACTGAGCTTCTATTGGTCTTTTGCAAGTGGAGGCATATTTAAATTTTTTTTTTCAAATGTTTTTTTATTAAAGATTGATCTAACTTGGCTTCTATTGGTCTTTTGCAGGTGACGTTTGTGCCCCAAGACGAGGCGGCTAGGTCAAGCATTCCCATTGACATGTATTGAAAAATGATTTTCATTTTTTTGAGTAGAGAGCCTTCCTACCAAATTCAAAGCATCCTCAACAAAATTTTAATACAGCAAGTTCAATTCATCGATACACTAAATGTACATTGAGTAATGAATGTTTAAACCTGTCATAGTACCGATTCATGGATACACTAAATGTACATTGAGTAATGAATGTTTAAACCTGACAAAGTTATGAGTACTAGCTCGACTCGACTCAAACTCAGTGAATGTTTTCCTGTGTTGAAATGCGGGTTTTGTGTTTTTCGATTAGCCATTACTACAAACAGTGCCTTAGCTGAATTGAAATGGTTTTTTTTGTGAAAATTTCTGGGCATTAAGCACCTAGCCAACACATACACCATTATCATTATATCACGAGGCCGTGTGGGGAAGTCTGTACCTTAGCTAAATTGAAATTGTTGCTTTTTTTGTAAACTTCTGGGCATTAAGCACCTAGCCAACATGTACACCAAAATCATTATATCACGAGGCCACGTGGGGAAGTCTGAGGATGCGAAGCGGAAGCTAGAGTCGATTCTTATTACGCTGGTCACATGCCAAGCATGCGCTGGTAAGGTCGAGGAAGCTATTGAACTCTTCAAATAGGTTGAGTATTACAATTGCAAACCTTCCATATTTTCTTATAATAATAGATTTCTGAACTTGTTGGTTGAAAAAAATGATATTCAGACAGCCTTAGGTTTCTTCAGAGACTATTTGTGCAAAATCATATGCCCTGATTTGTTTACATTTAATATTCTAATCGAGGGGCTTTCCAGGGCTGGGCATGCTGATGAGGGTTTAAAGTTATTAGAAGTAACATGGATAGTGGCGTTATTGGTAGGATTTTTATATGGAGTAGTCTAACGGGTCGACGATTTCCCCCGGCGTTACCACCGTCACTGTCCCGGCGTCCGGAGTCCGGCACCTTAGCGAAATCATAACAGGAGAGATGTGGGTCCATCATTTGTCAGCTTTTCAATGCTATCGTGGATTTCCTGCTGATCATCGCCCCGTCGCCGCAGCCAACGCCCCAGCATTTACTCCACCACCCCACGGGTTGGTGGCTACTCCCTCCCTCGTCGACCCGAGTTCCCTGCTGATTTCGAACGAAGACTCTGCATCCATCCCCTGCTCCCTCCCGGCTTCGAACCAGACGTTCCGGCGCCTGCATCCACACTTTGGTTCACGTCCTCTTTCCTGCAAAACAACGGATTCAAGACAGGAAATCCACATTCACAAGATCGCGGGCTCACACGCCGGTCAGACAAAGTTAGTTCACCGCTCATGACAATGTTAGACTGCTCCATTCTTATATAGTGGGACAAATATGAAAGGAAGGATTCACCGACTCTCATCGTTTTGGAAAATATGTGGCCATCCACAGGATCCGGAGCAGCGGAATCTGTCAGATGCAGAAGATCCTTATCAAGTCTGTTTCATTAGGTTGAAGGATGCTCTGGAGAGAAGAGAGTGTAGAGTTCATCTAGACCAGCATTTGTAGTGCATAAAATGTTTTCTCTTTGTTGCCCATTTTCACATGCCAATTGTAGATACAATTATCTGATGATGAGAGGCTCTGTATATTCACCACTCCATGAAGAGATTCAAAGAAACAGCATGAAAAGGGGAAAAAAAGGAAAGTGCAACTGAACAAAATGGCTTGGCCTTCGTTATTTGGATCATGGTTAACTTCTACTGTTCTTTTCTGCCTTTTTGGTGTGTGATCTTAGTGGATCTGTGGAAATATGACCGTCTTGAATAGGTGTACAGACTACTGTAATGAGTTTGGTTGAGTTTTTAATAAAAGGAAGACAAATCCATAGAAGTGGTCCTTAACCTCGCAGTGATTTTCAAGTCATCTTATATTTTGCATGCTTGTGAAGGATTTTACAGAAGCTTGTTGATGTTTGTAAATATTGATCTAATAACTTTCGTCTTTACCCTCTCAATTTTTCTATTGTGCAATATCACTGATGCTAGAAGTGGCTGTTGGTGAAAGATATGTTCGTTAAGCCTTAAGCAATCAAATATAACTGAACTTCATTTTTAAAGTAATGCTTTAATCTACAAGACTACAATCTCAGCATTATAATTTTCACTGTTTGTAAATTTTCATCCAAATATAAACCAACTTGTATTCAAAGAAAGAATTGTCAATGACCTTGTGCCAGATATTGGCTTTGTAGACATGAAACCATCACCTTTCTTGTCTTAAAAAACCCTATGTGATTGTAGGGTTGTTATGTATTATGAATTTCCCATTATGATCCATCATTTTTCAAACATGCAATTTGACTACTTTAGTTCATGATCAATGTTCTGTCATATTCGAACTTTTCTTTAGGTTCCTGTGCTTTTACGTAAACATCACTTTGATTCATGATCTATGTTCTGTCAAATTCAGGCTTTTCTTTAAATTTCAGTGCTTTTCCGAAACCTTTAGATTTTGCTCTTTTTTTCAAAGATGAACAATAAAATACTGATGGGCCAGCAACAATAATATAACCTGCCCAAGGCCTGTGGTTAAGAGGTTTAAGCAACAAAAGATACACTTTGCAAGGAAGGCCCACCAAAGCTTCATGTATGCATCGTGCAGAGTCTACCCCTAGCATCACATTCAAGAGTATGGATACATAGTTCATTGCTCAGGAACCTACGGTTGGAAATTAAAATCAACAATAAAGGGATTCTCATGTTTCTTGCAATGCTTTATGTCTAAGGATGGTATGGACCACCTTGTTGTATTCTTATGGCTATTCAGAATTCTTTATTTGCATACCTGGAGTGTTCAGAAGCTTGCTAAATTTTCCACAATTTCAACTACATTTTAATGCCATTTTTGTGATTTAGAAATGGGCTCAAGAAATGTGATGTTTTGTCTATTTCATTTTACCGCAATTCTTGGCAAGCCATGCCTTTCTGGTAAACTGTTTTGGAAACGTTCTTTCTCTAGTCTAATCTGAAACCACAGTCACAGCATACTCCTTTTCTAGTATGTTTTAATGGTTTCCAATATGCAAGATGGACAAGCTGGCATAGTATATGTTTCTTCCAGGAGCGGAATTTTCTGTTGCTCCTCACGGAGGAAGGCACAAGAGTTTCGTATTCTTTGGAGTTCTCAGCAGTGTTGATATCCATGTGGGCAAGCTGCTGAGATAAAGTTGACTGTACGCCATAATGCACTATTCTGCAGCTTGTAAGCGGAGTCTTCAAGGTTCTAGTTGTCAACATTAGTATTTGTAAGGTAATTGATATGAAGGCATGAAAAATCTGTAATCCAATTTTAAACCATTGTTTAGCATACTCCTATTCTAGTATGTTTTAGTGCTTTCCAATATGCAAGATGGACAGTTGGCATTATTCTTGCAC
>LPNX010139042.1:2540-12845 GCA_001517045.1 Pseudotsuga menziesii | reverse complement strand
ATTTAAACTGGTTGAACATTCACATTAGCGCACATGCTTCATTATAGCAATTGGAACAGTGTGACACAATTATAAAAGAAATTGGTAGTTAGCATAGAATTTTTTTTAAATTTTTTTTAGTTGCATGGAAGAATGTGCAAATCCAGCTGATTCTATCATTAACAAATAAATTGTGCAAATCCAGCTGATTTTACTGTTAACAAAGAAATTGTGCAAATCCAGCTGATTCTATCATTAACAAAGAAATTGTTGAAACAACACTCTTGTAAGTTGTAACTATATATAGTCGTCATGGACAAGAAGAAGTTGTGATTTGATGAGAGTTCTAGATTTCAAGGGAACTTTCATCATCAGGGTGTCTTTGAAGCGTCTTTAGGTCAAGGATGAAGCTCTTAGAAAGCTGTGTATATCATTGTTGTAATATGTAATGTGGTTTTGTCAATCTCAAGTTCTTATCGTTGGATATACATGGCAAAGTTATAAAACATTATGTGTGGGTTAGATTATGATTTTATCTATGCTCACAAACTTGCTAGATTATGATTTCTAAGCTCAGAAACATTTTCTATGGCTAAAAGGGCTTGTAATCTATAGTTTTTATTAAACCAATGTTCATATCGTAAGTTTGCTTGCATGATTAAATGAATTCATATTATATGGGGGACTAAGGGTTGATTCTTGATTATGCAATTGCTATATATTAGTAGGTCAATGGCTGCATACTTTTTTGCTCTATATACAGCTATCTCCTATATCTGTGCTCCAGCCCTTGCCTACATTGACATAAAATAAATTGTCCCTGAGGCAGTCTAGGGACAATGGTTGTCATGGAGAGTAAAGATTATCAATGTTTCCTGGGAAAGTTGGTGAAGTATCATTAGTTGGAAACTAAATTCAGCAAAGCTAACAACGAACTGTAGGCTTCAAAACCAAGACTCTTTAAAAAAGACTAAAATGATTTTCCAAATCTTATTCAGTGAGGACCCACAATGAGTTTCATGAGCTAAAGCCTACAGGCCTTATTAAAATTTGAATTCAATTAGTAAAAGTGATAATTAAAATCTAAGAGGTGTTTAACAACAGAAGTTCTCAAAATGCACTTTGTAGATCATTGCCTAACTTGTGGTCTGTCATTTTCTCTTTGTGCTCCTGCTCTAATGTGACTTTAGTGGTGAAATTCTAGCAAAGAGAGCGTTGCTGCTATGGAATACAAGATTGTGACACTGATATATGTTTGTAGAAAACTATAGTAGCTTAGTTGAGTTTCCTTCTTGTTAGTGTTACCCCCCGTTTTGTATGGGCATCCATGTGTGATTTTGAACAAACTCTTGAGGAGGGAGGTGACATGCCATGATGAGGTTTTATGATGCCCTAATAATGATGTTGTAGGTGGATCTTCATGGAGCATATGACTGTTTGAAGCATGTTGGGCTAATTCTAAGTAGCCCTAAACTTTATTCTTGACTGCACCTGGGTGTAACTTGGTATATTCGTTTCTTCGTATGACAGTCAAAGGGAAGTCTGGGGAGTTTTAGAGGACAAGATCAACAAGCAGCATCATGAATGGACTGTAAACCAGCAATTCTGCATTGAGTTTGAACGTTTAAAATTTAAATGGTATGTATTCTGGGTCTTGGTCATAACAGCAACAATAAAATGCATCTGGGGCAGATTCCTTAACATTGTTGGAGACTTGATCCCAAACAGCAGTCAAAATCAACCTAATCAGCAGGTCTGGGCTGTTCTGAGGCAGTTCTGACTCCTGAGCATATCTGTGGGTAGAGGCAGCCCCAAAAGTAACTCTCCTGTGGTAAAAATATGAAACAGCGAAATGAATGACCTATCCTCTGAAACATTCAGTCTTTGAAGGACTCATAGTCACCGTTTGCAGGACTGTTTTGTCACAATCTGAAATGTTTGGCAAGACAAATACACAGTGAACCTTTAGCAACAATCAAAAGGCCTGGATAACAACAATAATGAGTGAATCTAGGGTAAAATATTGATATTCTGAGCAAGACATGTAATCTTTCTTGTAACAATAGCCTCAAACCTTGAGTTCTAAGTAATGAAACCCCTTAAATCAGCATCTTGGGTGGACCTCTGTTGGAATGGCAGTGGAGATGAATCCCTGATTCCCTGGGCATGTTTCTTGTGGCAGCAGTCCAATCTTTGATGTGTTAAAACATTCTTCTGTTGGATTGCTTACCTAAGAAACCATTTGAAATGCCTTGCTGCACGTCTTCACTGTTCATCCTTTAAGGACTTGGTTGATGTGTTAAAACATTCTTCTGTTGGATTGCTTACCTAAGAAACTATTTGAAATGCCTTGCTGCACGTCTTCCTAGGTTATGTTTGAATTTGTAAGTGTGCATCTGAAGGGAGTGCTTCATTATGATGGATGAGACCCTACCCAAGGCTTATCCTATGAAGATTATGCCACTTCTTTGGGAGGTTGCTAGCCTTGGTGGGCTGATTACATACACATTTCTTGTTGGAACATTGCCTCGAGAAGAAGTTACTTGTGCCATGTTGGAGGATCCTTTGTTGTTGGATAAGAAATGAAGATCATGAGAGATGTACAGCGAAAAGTATACACTTTGTCAATAGTGGTGGAGTCTAGTCACCTATTAATCAAGGAAAAGGAACCGAAACTTTGAAAAAAAGAGCAAAATCTAAAGGTTTCGGAAAAGCATTGAAATTTAAAGAAAAGCCTGAATTTGACAGAACATAGATCATGAATCAAAGTGATGTTTACGTAAAAGCACATGAACTTAAAGAAAAGTTCGAATATGACAGAACATTGATCATGAACTAAAGTAGTCAAATTGCATGTTTGAAAAATGATGGATCATAATGGAAAATTCATAATACATAACAACCCTACAATCACATAGGGTTTTTTAAGACAAGAAAGGTGATGGTTTCATGTCTACAAAGCCAATATCTGGCACAAGGTCATTGACAATTCTTTCTTTGAATACAAGTTGGTTTATATTTGGATGAAAATTTACAAACAGTGAAAATTATAATGCTGAGATTGTAGTCTTGTAGATTAAAGCATTACTTTAAAAATGAAGTTCAGTTATATTTGATTGCTTAAGGCTTAACGAACATATCTTTCACCAACAGCCACTTCTAGCATTAGTGATATTGCGCAATAGAAAAATTGGGAGGGTAAAGACGAAAGTTATTAGATCAATATTTACAAACATCAACAAGCTTCCATAAAATCCTTCACAAGCATGCAAAATATAAGATGACTTGAAAATCACTGCGAGGTTAAGGACCACTTCTATGGATTTGTCTTCCTTTTATTAAAAACTCAACCAAACTCATTACAATAGTCTGTACACCTATTCAAGACGGTCATATTTTCACAGATCCACTAAGATCACACACCAAAAAGGCAAAAAAGAACAGTAGAAGTTAACCATGATCCAAATAACGAAGGCCAAGCTATTTTGTTTAGTTGCATTTTCCTTTTTTTCCCCTTTTCATGCTGTTTCTTTGAATCTCTTCATGGAGTGGTGAATATACAGAGCCTCTCATCATCAGATAATTGTATCTACAATTGGCATGTGAAAATGGGCAACAAAGAGAAAACATTTTATGCACTACAAATGTTGGTCTAGATGAACTCTACACTCTCTTCTCTCCAGAGCATCCTTCAACCTAATGAAACAGACTTGATAAGGATCTTCTACATCTGACAGATTCCGCTGCTCCGAATCCTGTGGATGGCCACATATTTTCCAAAACGATGAGAGTCGGTGAATCCTTCCTTTCATATTTGTCCCACTATATAAGAATGGAGTAGTCTAACATTGTCATGAGCGGTGAACTAACTTTGTTTGACCGGCGTGTGAGCCCGCGATCTTGTGAATGTGGATTTCCTGTCTTGAATCCGTTGTTTTACAGGAAAGAGGACGTGAACCAGAGTGTGGATGCAGGCGCCGGAACGTCTGGTTTGAAGCCAGGAAGGAGCAAGGGATGGATGCAGAGTCTGCGTTCGAGATCAGCAGGGAACTCGGGTCCACGAGGGAGGGAGTAGCCACCAACCCGCGGGGTGGTGGAGTAAATGCTGGGGACGTTGGCTGCGACGACGGGACAGCGATCGGCAGGAAATCCATGACAGCGTTGAAAAGCTGACAAATGATGGACCCACATCTCTTGTTACGATTTCGCTGAGGTGTCGGACTCCGGACGCCAGGACGGTGACGATGGTAGACGGAGTAGTCTAACGCCGGGCGAAATCGTCGACCCGTTAGACTACTCCTTTTTATATATAATCCTGTGATTGACAGGTTCTAGAAAGGCACTGAATGTAAATGGAGCGAATATGGTTTTGGAAGAAATGCAAGACACTGGTTGTAGTGCAGATAGATTTGCATATACTATTATGATACTTGGCCATTGTATGAAAGGTAGATGAGTGAAGCTATTAACCTTTTTCATGAAATGTTGTGAGTCGGTTGTCATCCATACAGTGTGTCTGTTCAAGCTTTAATATATTGTCTTATAAAGGCAGGCATGCCTAATGAGGCTATAAGTGTACTTTTGATTGTATTGGAAAAAGGTTGCACTTCAGACTTGTTATCTTGTAGGTCAATCATTAATGAACTTTTCAAGGTAGAGAAGGAGAGCGATGTAGCTAAATTAATTAAATATGTGTTGGATAAAAATGGTGCTTCTTTTGCTAGCAGCCAAGTTGACACTGAAGTTTGGAGGCGAATAAAAATTTATTCAGACAACTAGGTGGTTGCATCTCGTTGGAGGTCATCAAGAAACCAGGATGCATGGGAATCATTATTTGTGTAACTGTTAGGAGTCATAACAAGTTTATTACGCACCTGATTCAAACACCTTACAAAGTTACAAGTTATAGTCCCTTGAAAAGTCCTCGGTGTATCTTAATTTTTGGTTAGTAATTCATTTAATCTCGATATACTTGTGTTGATTTTTTATTCTAGAGAAACTTTCTACAATACTCCCAAAAAATCAATAGTATATACCACCTTTTCAAAATTATTATTCGATGCAAATGGATGAGAGATGAATGCAGAATACATCACTATAAAAGTCGTTTCTAAAATCATCAATTTTTTATTCCCATGTACGTTTGATATGTTTTTGTAGAAGTAGCTT
The DNA here is from genome assembly GCA_001517045.1 of Pseudotsuga menziesii. Lineage (NCBI taxonomy): Eukaryota > Viridiplantae > Streptophyta > Pinopsida > Pinales > Pinaceae > Pseudotsuga > Pseudotsuga menziesii. The sequence continues at coordinate 7,697 of LPNX010139042.1, read as the reverse complement.
AATACATCATTTTATAATAGAATTTGGAGATATTTGTGTGGTTATAAATAATAGGGTATCATTATGTTCTTGCAAAAAGCTTATTTCATAGTTTCGGCAATCTTCTACGAAATCCTTGTTGTTATGGTCATTTTACAAATTTTGCATGAGATTGGCAGATAGAATATATATATGGTGAGAACTTATCAAACTCGGATGGAAAAATGAAGTAGAAATGTTATAATTATCATAATTATAACAGTTACAATTATCATCATTTTCTCTTAGATATATTCCTATTTAAGTATAAACTAAAGAAACTAATGAGTTCTTCCAGTTCCATCAAGTAGTGATTTGCAAATGACATTGTGCTTGCTAAACATTTTCAAGGAAAAACATAAAAGAAAGTCACAATTTACACGTGTTCCTGTAGAAGGTATTTAGGATCTATGACATGAATGGCAACATATGTTTTCAGAAAAATATGTTTTGTGTTTGATTAGATATTTTATTATACTAGTTTCCATCTGGTAACAACATTTCCTAAATTAAGCCTTTTATTTATGTAGGTTCAATAATTTATTCATCTACAAACTATGGGATATGATCCCCATCCACGAATCTTCATAATTATGCCCATTAGCAGAGATATTTGTACTCTACGCATGATACTAACCATTTTACATAAGTTGAAGAGAAGAAGAATTGCTCTTCTCATCGGAGTTTACATAAAGGAGTTTTTTTGTCCAAATTATAGTAATTTTATACTTCAAGCTGCACGATCAAGAAGTGGTGTTTCAGTTGCAGTTACATTGGAGTAATTAGACAATCACCAGTTCCAATCTCTCCACAGTTAAGCTTTGTCTATATCATAGAGAGGTATTTTTGGCTTCACGCAAGAATGCTATGATTTTTTTTGCAATTGCTTCTTGTAACAAAAAGCTTTCCTTGTGTCTTATTGATTTTTTCGTTAATTTCATCTCACCGTATTTTTCAATGTGGCTTGGATTCATCGTTTAATCAACCAGCCTTGTTTTTTATTTTGCAGTTTCCATTTACATCAGAATTATAATTTCATTATAATTAAGCAAGGATTTGTTACAGGTGTCTGTATTAGATCCTAATTTTGACATTTAAATATTCCTCCGAGGGGATTTCCAGCTATAATCACCTCATTTTGTACTTTGCATAATTTCGGTATGAGAGAAATTTATATACATAAATTTTTTCGTTTATGTAGAGCATATTTCTCTTTAAAGGTTATTTTGTATCCTACATATAGATTATGGAAGTTCCCAGCACTAAATACATTGTTGTGTTGTAGGAGAAGTTGTCCATGAGAAATTGTTTAAACATCAACCCAAATTTTCAATAAGTAATACACATCCTGTGATGCTAGCAGGAGACCTCTCTTCCATCTTTGTTTCATGAAGGACTACCTAAGGAGCATCTCCAATCTGCTATATCCTCTTGCATAAGAAAAAAAAAGTAAGAATAATCAACTTGTGTTGCTGCCAATATTCTATAAGCTATGGTGATTGTCCATGTTAGTGATACATCTTGAGTGAAGATTCTTCTCAACCTTTATTAAAGGAGTAAGCTAGCTATGGAGCAATCCTCCCTCATCGGACGGAGGAGGAGCAAAGTTAGCGTTGACTTTGCTCCTCCTCTGTCCGATGGAGGGAGGATTGCTCCATCGCTAGCTCACTCCTTTATTAAATTCTTTAATTCCTGTATCTATATCTTTTAAACTTATGGCTGCTTTAAACCAAATAAGCTACAATTCCTTGCCGAATTTTATAAATGCTATTTCAACAGGGTAATATGTCTGGAGGAACTATCTGTTGTATGGGAAAGATGTCTTGGGGGATTAAATGTCCAGGCGAGATGTCCGTTGAGCAGTCGTGTTACTCTTTCCTTTGTAATTATATACGTAAAACCACACCCATTAAATTTTTTGTCCATTTAATTTATGTGATTTGACCCAAAATTGCTTTGAAAATGTTTTGTTCGCTGAAAACCAGTGTTTGCATCGAGTCTTTGCCAATGCCACTCAACACCCATGTGATTAATAATTCAATGAGCAATTAAATAGTGCTGAGTGAAGAAATTATAGTTCATTTCAATAAATGTCATGCATCCCTTCATGCAAATAGATGAATGATATCATAAAACTTGAAATATTAATGGAATAATTTTAATTGTTTTTAAATTATTGATAGCCATTGTAATTTCACACATATAACTATATTAATGTTGATGGAAAAAATTCCTTTTTTTAATGGATAGTCATGGTAATTTGACACATATAACCAAATATATGATAATAAAATAGATTTTATTCATAATTGTAAACTATAAATATTTTAATTTTAATGTTAAGTTTTATTAAAATTCATTTCAGTTTTTCAACGGATTTAAAAGCCAGAGAAGGTATAATATAATTTTTTTTAATGGATATATATGATGATGATGATGATGATGATGATGGTTAACGTCCCCTGAGACCAAACTTTGGTCTATCGGACCTAAAAAAGAGAATTAATTAGTTTGCTTTAAAGTTATATTTCTATGCTCAAAGAGCTTGGAAAGAAGCGTCCCGAGCTTACTATAATTTTGACATGCTAAAAGGCTAGGAAAGTCGGTATTACAACAAAGATTATGAAACTGGGATCTAATTTGGGTGTATGCAGGGCACTTTAAGAGGAAGTGATTTTCATCTTCAATGTTCTTACTCTCACAAAGGTGGCAGATCCTCTCTACCCATGGTGTTTTAGGGACTGTCCAACGACCAGTTTCACTATGGAGCTCATGCGAGTTTGTTCTTATCTTAGCTATGTTAATTTTTTTCTTAGTACTGATCAAAACAGAGAGATACTTTTGATCTTCTAGGGTAGGATTGATGACCTCTTTATAATATCTTAATTTTCTTTTAGCCTCGAGATCTTTCTCACACCACAACTTTTCTTTAAACTTAGAAGAAATAATATTTTTAATGTTATTAATATTCTGCAAAGCAACATTTTCATCGATCTCCCAGTGATTTAACCAAGACCTGGTATCTTTATACCACCCACGCTTGAGCCTTAAGTGGTTTTGGCTGGAGTTTAAAGCTATCTTTGGGAGTCTATGGTCTCCCATGTTATTGATTTTGTTCTTGTATAACAGGAGTCTAGTCACAGCTAGGCTCTCGATGGGGGAAAGACCCACTTCTATAAGGAGAATAGGATAGGGTGTATTGTTTTTTATTTTGAGGTTATAAGTTATAAAACGCTTCTGAATTTGCTCGATCTTTCTCCAGGATTCTCTAGAGATGCTGCACCCCCAGACCTCACACCCATACAAGATGACAGGAGTGACTAGAGTTTCAAAAAGGAGCTTCTTTTTATCCCACATCATGAGGTTTGCAGCTTTACAGTTATTTTCAAGACCAAAGTAAGCTTTCCACCCTCTGTTAATCCTTTTCTTAATGCTATAGTTCCAGTTGAGTTTGTGATGAATATCAATTCCTAGGTACTTGTAGGAAGACACTTCCTCCAAGTTGCTATTGTCATACATAAAATTAGCGTATGTATCATTCTTGGATTTGATAATCATAACTTTTGTTTTGTCAGTGTTAACAGTCATACCCATGTTAGAGCAGAAATCTTTGAGGAGTCGAAGCTGCTTATCAAGATCTGAAGAACACCTTGCCATAAGGACAATATTGCCAGCATAAAGAAGAAGGATGATGACTATTCCAGCTAAGATCGTACCAGCACAACCTGCTTCTTCTAAACAACCCTCTAACTTATCAATGTAAATGCCAAAAAGGGTAGGGGAGAGGGGGTAACCTTGCTTAACTCCGATATTACACTTAATATCTTTCGACCATCCCTCATTGCTTCTAAACTTGGCAATTACATTCTCGTAGAGCCTTATCACGGCAGCTCTCAGCTCGAAAGGAACCTTAAGCTCTTCTAAACTATTCCAAAGGTTATTTCTAGGTACCATATCGAAAGCCTTTCTAAAGTCCACAAAGCAGCAAAAGAGATTGGATTTATCATTGCGGCACTCCTCCATAATGATCCTAAGCGCAATAAGGTGGTCCGTTGTTGAGTGATGCCTTCTAAAACCCGCTTGGCCTTTAGCTCGCTTACCTTCAATTTCAAGCCAAATGCTGATTTTATTTTCCAAAATAATACCATATAACTTGGCTAAGAGGGGGCTTATCATAATAGTTCGATAATTTGAGGGGTTATTTGTATCCCCACTTTTAAAAATAGGGATAATGAGGCTTTGAGTCCAAGGTTTAGGGAACCCTTGCTTGATTGCTTGATTAAAAAGCTTGTGGATGTGAGGGATGAGGACATGACCTCCAATTTTTAAGATTTCTGCTTGGTAACCTTCAATGTCCTTAGCTTTTCCATTAGCCAGACGCTTAACCCCAAAATCTATGTCTTTTAAAGAGAAAATTTCTTCCATTGTGAGGAGGGTTTCAAAGTGGTCTATGACATTCGGGGAGTCATAAATCTTATTAAGATAGGAATTCCAGTCGTGCAGAGAAATTTTAATATTATCTTTGGTTTTTCTAGTTAGAATTTGCCTCCAGAATTTCTTAGGGGCCGTCTTAGAGAGGTGTAAGAGATTGTCTTGCCTTTTGTCAATATACTGCCTTTTTTTCTTTTTAGTAAGGGCTTTGTAATTTTTTATCCTGTTAATTTTAAGAGATTCATTAGGAGCTTCCTTAATCTCTCTCCTCGCATTTTTACAATCAATATCATACCAAGAGTTGGCTTTTCTATTTCTTTTATTACTTGAAACTTCAATTGAGAATTTGTTAATGGAATAAGAGAGGGTTGTGGTAAAATTATAATAAAGGTCTTCAATGCTTTATGTACTTGATAAAGGAAGCAAATTAATTTTTAACTCGTTTATAAAAAGATCTTGTTTATTCCTATCAAAGATCAAGTTCTTTTGGTTATAAGGATTATCCTCTATGGGATCTCTATGGATGGCATAGTTGAGAGTTACCATTAAAGGTTGATGATCCGAATCAGGCTCATGGTCGTTTAGAACATCCAAATTTATTATATTGTTGTATAAAGAAATATCAGAAATAACATAATCTACTACGCTGCTACCAAGCCCATGGATACAGGTCATCTGGCTAGAGCTGGGCCACTTCGTTAGATCGTT
>LPNX010139041.1:86893-130138 GCA_001517045.1 Pseudotsuga menziesii | reverse complement strand
TATATATATATATATGATGAGAAAGTAGATTGAATGATGAATCTACTAGTATAAACTTTGACAGGTAATTCTCATTTTTTGGAGTGTTTCAACCTTGTTAAAGTGAGACATTTCTGAAAACTGCAGAAATGGTGCTGGAAATGTTGACTAAATACTCTCGGTCGAGAGATTTAAAATATCTCGGGTGAGAGTTATTTTCGCTCGAAATCTAACCCAGAATTAAGCAAATCTCTCAACCAAAAGTCATTTTAAATTCTTGGATGAAAAACATAAAATATATCTCGGATGAGACTTTTGTCACATAATGCTTCAAGAATCTTTTAAGGGCCGACACATTAAACTCCTGTGATTCAGACGAGATTCCAAAACTTCTTGGCTGAGAGGTGTATATATAGGCTCTTGTCCAAGATAGTTTTCATCAACCTCTCAATACAGAATTGTTAATCTATTTTTTAGCAAATAGTTTGCAAATAATTTTTCAGTCGAGAGTTTGTAGAGATTTTTTTTGCTGAGAGTTTGCAAATATTTTCTCCAATAAAAGTTTGCAGAGTGTTTTTCAGCTGAGAGTTTTTATATGTATATTACATCCCGGAGTTCACATATCATAGTTTGCAAATCAGTTGAGATTTTGCATTATCCAAGTTCTTCAGGCCACAATTTTTCTTTATCAAGGTATTTTCTTTAACCTCTGTTTTGGCAGGTTTTGGCAGGCTTTTATTTTTTTCATCAAACACTTTCTGTGAAAACTAAGACTATGGGGAGATATCCTTCTTGACAATCTAGAGCATGGCAATTTCAGATTATTTTTATCATTCACCCATTAGGTACGACAAGCATTTTCTCAAGGTCACTTGAGCCAGTTTCCCAACACTTTGTCATTTTCATGAATTTCTACAAAGTTTATCCTGAAACCTTATTTTGGTAGATCCATAACTTCTTCCTCAGGAACCTTCAAGTCAATCTGAAGATGTGGACAAGTAGAAAAAACACACATCTACAGAATGACCATATGGTGTAGTAATTTTATTCAACCTGCATGCTATGGTGGTCACTTCCCTGAGGCCACTTAGGCAAATTTTCTACTTAGGTGTAAAAGCAACTTGAACCCCTATTTTGGCAAGCTGTTAATTTTGTCAACACATTCTGTGAAAACTAAGACTATGGAGAGATATCCTTCTTAAAATATAGAGCATGGTAGTTTCATATTATTTTTAGCATTCACCCATTAGGTATGGAAACCATTTTCTCAAGGCCACCTGAGCCATTTTTCCAACACTTATTCATTTTCAAGACTTTCTCCAAAGTTTATCCTGAAACCCTATTTTGGAAAATCCATAACTTCTTCCTTAGGAAATTTCAAGTTGATTTGAAGATGTGGATAGGTAAACAAAACAACCATGTACACAATGACCATATGGTGTGATAATTTTCTTCAACCCACAAGATATGGAAAGCATTTCCTCGAGGCCACTTAGGCAGATTTTCTACTTTGGTTTAAAAGCAACTTGATCCCTTGTTTTGGGAGGCTGTTAATTTTGTCATCAAACACCTTTTGTGAAAACTAATACTATGGAGAGATACCCTTCTTAACAATATAGAGCATGGTATTTTTAGATTATTTTTATCATTCACCTATTAGGTATGGATGGCATTTTCCCAAGGCCACCTGAGCCAGTTTTCCAGCACTTAGTCATTTTCAAGACTTTCTCAAAAATTTATCCTGAAACCCTATTTTGGCAGATCCATAATTTTTTCACTAGACATGCTTAATACAAACTAAGATCATGTTTAGTTAGAAATATCAATAAAGTATATCTTGACCATATGCTGTGGGCATTTACTTTAACCTATGATTTATGGCGACCATTTTCTTAAGACTACTTCTAGGTAATTTTACTTTCTTTGGTGCAAAACCTTATTTTGGCAGACCTATAAGTTTTTCCTCAGAAGCGATTAATTAAACCTGATACCATGAATAGACATCCACTTCAACAAGCTATATAGCATGTGATCATGGTGTGGGAATGTTATTCAACCCCATAAGTATGGAGGGCATTCTCTTAGAGTACTTTTGACTCGTTTTTCCATACATAGTCAATTTCCAAATTTTCGAGAAACTTGCAATTCATCTTCCAGAATGATGTCAGGTTTCAAGACTAACTTAATGATAGCACCAGGACACAATCATGTGTCTTTCCAGCCTCATAACACATGCCACATCATCATACTTTCCATGTCATCAAGTTTCCTATTTATGTCATTCAAATTTGTCTTTCACTGAGTTTTGCCCTACCAGATCATGTCATTTCTTAAATTCATTTGTCATTACTAAACTTCTTTGACATCAATGACAACCACATTCAACAATTAGGTAAATATTTTGTACAATAGTGCTTGGCATATTACTCTTGTTGGGTCTTGTTCTTATCTTTTTCTCAATGTATGTATTTAACTCTCAATTCTCATATCTTTTCATGCATTGGATTTTACGTTTTAATTCCTTCAACATGGGAAATCGAAGGAATTGTGAAAGAAAATATGATCACACCAAAACTAATGAAGAGGCAATTAAAGAGAAAAAGTGTGAAAACATGAGAAAGTTGAGAGAAAAAAGAGCAATGGAAAGAAATGTGGAAGCAATTAATGGTGACTAAGAAATGCAAAATGTGAACCTTGCACATGGTGGCGATGAAGGGATGTAGATTGTAGAGGAACATGTTAATGAAAGAAATGAAGAACATGGAGGTGATGAGGAAATGACAAATGTGGAGCAAACTATGGATAGCATATATATTGAGACCATGATTGGTGAGAAAATAAATTTTGATATGTTTATAATTTACTTTATAATATATAAACTTATATATATATATATATATATATATATATATATATATGCAGGGTCGACATCCAACATACAACATCCTACCACACTTACCAATTCATAGAGATTAATTAGAAGCTGCAACAATATCGTCATTGACAATATGTTTTTGGAGAATATGGATTCAAGTAAAATTGAAGAAATGGGACATTCGATATCTGATCATATAGCTCGTTATAGAGTAAAAAAGATAGTCAAAGAATATTTTGAAGGTATTGCTGTCATAGAACAAGCTTAATAATTAAATATGTTGCTAAAGAGAAAATGTCCAAGAAATGCAATGACATTATTGGGCATTAAAAATGTCAAAGGGGCTAAATCAAATGAGATTGTATCACAAAATTTCACATTGGTCCTTGCATCACATGCAAAAAAGCAATCTCATAATTACATGGTTGCTCGTAAATCTATTTTAATAGGGGTTGAGGAAAAAAACATTGTAAATAGTTGTTTGTTGTCACTACTGCAAGAACGTTAAAAACATCAAGAGAAAGTTTATGGAAGCATAAAAATGTTAGGGTTCAATTAGATGAGGATGATGAAGTTGCATGTTAGGGTGTTATCTATAGGAAACCTTATCAAGATAGACTTCCAGAAAAAGTGAGAGATAGGGTGAAAGAGTTTTAGCATTTAAACTCTCGTTTCTTACCAAATGAAAAGGATGTTGTGCGACGTTGTATATCGAAAGGAAACTATGAAACTCATGCCAACCACATAACAGAGAAAACTCAAGTGGAAATGTTCAAAATTTTTATGGAGAGTATTGTTGATGCGAAGATTGCCCTTATCACATTTGTGAAGCTTAAACCATGGTATTTCAGGCCCATCGTTGTTCGTGACACATGTTTTTGTCGATACCATGTAGAATTCAAATTATATTATGAGATATTTCTAGATTTTGGCATGCAATGTTGGCCAAATAGCCCCCCTTCTATGAGTTTTCATGAATTTGTATCTAAAATACTATTGGCGTGAGAGAGTGATCAAGTATTCTATAAGAAACAATGCGTCGGAGGTTTAAAATGTGAGGAATGTTCTGATTTGGCACCTTTTAATTCTAACTACCATATTGATGCAAAAGATCCTCAAATATCAAATCGCATTGTGAAATGGAAGAGATATGAATATGTTGATTATACCCATATTACATATTCAACAACAACATCAAGAAAGATTAATTTAGTTGAAAGTGATATCTCTTTGATAGATTTTATGAATTTGTTCAGGGATCAATTATATAAATATATCAAGCACTCTCACTCAGCACGATGGCAAGACTTATAGTTCAAGCAATCATGAGATGTATTTGGAAAAGGAACAATATTATCCATTATCGATTTTGCTGAAAATTACACTTTCACTCCACAAAAGGAGATACATAGTGAGTATTATCATTCAGATCAGGTATCTATACTTGTTCATATTATGTATAGACATGCAAAGATTGATTTCGATGGTTTTGATAGCAATGAAAATAATCGTGAAGTGATTAAGGAGTATCACTTCTACATCAGCGGTGATCATACACATGATACATGTTTTTTTCGTAATTGTTTTGGTATGCTTTATAAAGAATTATAAAGACGAAAGGTCACTTTTAAAGAACATTGGGTGTGGTCAGATGGTTATGTTGGTCAATTTAAAATAGCGCGCTCATTCTTATGGTTTTCTTGCCTTCATAGAAACACAGATGTTCGCCACAAATGGAGCTTTTTTGAAATGGGACATTGAAAAGGATAACATGATGGTGTTGGGGCCTACGTGAAATGTGCACTCAGGAGATATCAAATGAATCACTATGCTTCTCGCCTTGCAAATTCAAACGATGTTGTTAATTGGTGCAAACAAAATTTGAGTCATGGATTCAATGAAAGGATGGGTAATGTGAGAAGGTTTTTCTGGAATATTGTAATGGGTGATGTTAATAGATCAATGCTACATAATTGTACTGCAATCCCAAAAACAAGGGGCTTACACTCCATCAGGAGTAACAAAATGACAAATATACATGCAATCGAGAAATGAAAGTACTCTTTCTTTTGTCTTGCATGTATTTATGATGTAGAGTCCTTGGATGGGTGTCAAAACCAGACTAACAAATTTGTGAAACCATGGAAACACAAAAAATTGACACCATTTCCCCCATTTGGAAATATCAACAATGTAGAGCATGACAATGAAGAGCTTGTGATTGACAAAGATTATGATCATGTTTCTGATTTGGGTAGATAAGTTGATGTATTTGATGTCATTGCATAGGTATATAATCCAGAAAAAGTGCATTATTATTTATTGAGATGCACTAAGTCAAAAAGCATGTTGATACAAGAATTTAAAGACCCGTTAAATTATATGTGTGGTGTGGGTTCAATTGTTATAATGGGACATTTCTTTGCAAAAGTAAGGAAATGTAAAGAACATATTGTTTTTGAAGACTACGAGTCATATTTTATATGTTCTCAATACATTCATTTGGTCATAGCATCTCAGTTGCAGTTGAAGGAAGTGAAGAGTAGGAAAAATTCTAACCATCGACAATGGAAATTGTCGATAGAACATCATAATGCCATTCTTGATAATATGCCATTGGAACAATTTAATGTCCCAAATTTTTCATTGGGTCACAATGGACAAATCACATTTTCCATATTCATGAAAGTTTTCAAATGGATTTTTAAAGTCAAATAATTGCCAAGGATGAAAATCACTAGTTTCCTAGGTTATGGATAGAAGCTTTGAGATTTGGAATAAGGGGGATAATAAATGATGTTTAGACATTAGAAGGGGATAAATATTTAATAATGTAGCTTATGAAATAAATACAAGATAAAATTGAAGTGGAAATGGAGCATGGAGACACATGGAGACTATGGGGTCCACACAAGCTAGAAAATTGGTGCCACATGGCATCCTCCTCTTACAATCTCAAATCTATGGGAAACCTAATGTTTTTGGATGGATTAAAAGGTTAATATAATTTTCCAAATACTTCATAGGTATAATTTTGGATGAATTGTAAATTACATAGGAGAGGAAGAGCCAAATGGGATTTTCATGGACACTTGGCTAGATTCCCCTTACATTTATGACATCTATGACACCAATGATGGAGATTCTATGACAGTTATGACATGAGTCAGATATGAAGTCTAAAATATTATATTTATGACATTTCAGGACTGATTAAAACATATTATAGGGTTCTCATGGGATTTGGAGAAGGCCAAGAGGCTCCTACTCGAATTGGGGGGAAGATGGAAGACGGAGAGAGAGGCTACATGGCAAAGCATGAGAAATGACACCAATTCAACTTGGATTGGGTTTATGGATGATTTGGGGACCTTATAAGGCTAAGAATTTTTATAAAATATATGAATAAACCAATATAATGTATTTTTATCATTTGATTAATTTGGGTTTGTGAATAGAGAGCTAGTGGATGACTAGTTCCTTGCCTTAGCCAATTTCGAGGGTGAAAGATTCCCATCCTAGTTGGTGATTTGGAGAGGCCACTCAGGTCTTTCAAGGAGCTTCAATGGATTCATAAATTATAGGTGCAATACAAAGGAATATCATGTACATCTCAATATCAGATTTTTCTTCCATTCATATCAAGTTTTCTCACCATATTTCAGCTCTATGGAGTTAGGCGCACTAGGTGCGCTATCCATCTCTTTGAGGGAGCTTCTCTTGCTCCAGTATTCTGTATTCTGATTTAAATTTTCTGTTCTCTAAGTTCAGAAATATCTCAGGTCGAAAGGCCAATATATCTCATGTATTACTGTCCAATATTGAAGAAACGGTGCCATTTCCCCAATACCTTGTTGTAAACTCTTGCAATCCTGATGGAATAGAATATATGTGTGCACCATTGATGATTTATGAATAAATTAAATTAATTTAATGTATACTATGGGTTTCATGTTCAGTAACTAAGAATTTGTGTCCATTGGGTCGAATTTCATATCATTTGGAGCAAACTACATCTCGTTTCCCCAAGGGTCCAAAACTATTTTTTTATATCTGATTGAAGGAAGTGATAAAATCCATGGGAGGTAGATTGGTTATATATATTATTCTCTGATAATGTATTCTAAATATCTTCTACTTCAATTTGATAATTCTAGTGGGTTCCAGCACACTTGGGAAGCCATTTCTAGCATTCACCCTAGGGGAGATTTGAGCACCAAAATTGCTAGTTAAAGCATCTATCTTATTCAGAGTTTGATATAGAATTATAGAAGTAATTGGAAGTCATAATACATCCCTTAACATTATAATTAATTTATTATATCATTTATACACCTTTTGGTACAATTCGAGAGCATTTGGAGCTATTTGGAGTCATCTACCGTTGGGGGTTGGAACCTCAAAACTACTAGTAAATTCATGGAGTTATCTTGGATACCTAATCGACCCCAAAACCACATATTATGCTTCAAATATAGTTTAATTAATTTCTTATAACAAATCCAAGTATCATACCCACCATTAGTGAAGGTTGTACAATGTTGTGAAGAGATTTGTTTTAGGACCTAGGGGGTATTTCCACCTTCCAAGTTGACTCGTCTTGTCCTGAAACTTATTCCCTTGAAAATTTCATACCATGGTTGGGTATATAAGTTGATTATATGTATGATATATGTGATAATATGTCCCATCACCCCTCATGACCTTCCTCACCCAGTTTGAAAGAATCTAGAGGAATTTTGGAATCAATTGAATCCATATAACTAGAGTTGTAAGAGGATGAATTTGAGTACATTGTGAAAGAATTGAAGAATTGGTAATTTTGATAAAATTTACAAAAAGGGGACATTACACACATTTCATATGAATAAAAAAACATCAACTTTGATGAATTTTTGTTCTTTGATTCTAGGTGGGTGGGTGGGAGGGTCCAAATGAGCTTCCACCTTCACGTGGTTGGCCTCGTCAGTAGAGAATATATATATAATTCTCAAAATGAAGAGAATATTTCTAACAATATTAATTTAAACATATATTATTGTTTTTGTTAAAGCTAGATTCATATATATGTTCTTGATGTTGCTGATGTTTTAATGGCTTTAAATATAAATATTGAGTTTGAACTTTACGGAACACCATTTCTATTTCTAACTTGTTACATATTTTTAAAACATAAGTAGGCACAATCTCATGATTTTGTATTACTAATTTAAAGATATCTAATGAAGATATAGTTCGACCTCAAGTTATCTCAAAGTTGGATTGAAATTCAACTACCACTAAACTGAAATGTGAAGGTCTATAGTTGCTTTCAATTACGAAATTCATTTAGGTATAAAACATTTAATTTTTTATTAAATATTTATTTTAAGTTAAGAAATCCATTATATTATATCCAACATTTTCCTATGTTTTTATTTATAATTAATTTATTAAATTTTGGGTTGCTACACTTAGAAACATTTTTCTCATTCTTATTGAACATATAGAGGGAAACACTTAAAGAAAAGGAGTATAATGAAACATTCTTTTCAAATTTATGTGAGGACAACCTTTTGTAATGTAGAAATGGAGGGCATATGCATGTAATGAAAATCAGTTGGACTGAGAACAAAATGAAAGAACATAAAGGATTACACCTCCATTGCATCTGGTTTCATTTTCATTAATACTTTTTTCAACAAATAGAATTTTTACAAACAATGATATAAATTTTAGGAACCTCCGTCTTAGACTGTCCTCAAAATTACATAAGTTTTGTGTGCTCAAAGTGCTGATATATTCAACATAAAAATCCATTACCATAGCCTTGTTTTACGAGCATTAAAACCAATAGTCTATTTTTCTTTTCAATAGTTCTTGATTAATAGTTATTGATTATAGATGATCAACTCATAGTATTGATGGGCCTATTATTCCACCATGCTAGATATACATTATAATGAACTACATTTACTTATTTGAAAATTTCATTTCCCTTTCTGTGTATTTATCATGTCTAAAGGGTTTCCATGACATTTAAACTATTAGTTCCTTATTGAAAACCGTGTTCTATTCTAGGAATGGAACCAATTATTGGCTCTAAAAATAAACCATAGTTTAGCTAGTAAAACAATAATAACCTATTGGCAATGGAATTTTCAATATTTAAATGGGGATAAGATCTCACCCAAAAATGATAAGAATTACAATTTTTTTTTACTTATATAGCTCATGAAAATAGATAATAATCATAAACCATGCACACCATTAAGATTAAATCACAAACAAGATTCATCCATGTAATATTCACTAATTTTTTGCAATGGAAACCTTGTCATAGTCATAAGATAGGTTCATGCAATCTCCTTATATTATGTGCACTAAAGAAGAGATTCAAACCCTAAATCTAATCTATTTCATCATGCTCATACATGCCAACCATAAACTCATTTTTTATTCCTATATATAAGTTTCAAAAAGACAATAAACTAGTTTTGAATAATTACAACTATTTATAATATGGACACGACTTAGCATGATACATTTTGATGCATTGATTATATTGGTATGTTGGTCTTTTTGGTGCACTGAAAAAATAACTCATGCACATATTGATATGTTGGTCTTTTTGGCGTGCTGTAAAAATAACTCATGCACATACTCAGAACTTTGAAAATAGGGTGATGAAAAACAAGAACATTAAGTTGCATGAATAGTGATGGTGATAAAATAAAACAATTTTAGCTTCACAAATGTGTCAAGGGTGATCTTATCCCCAATATTTATGTCATGAATATTATAAAACAATTCCACTAACTTGGCATTAGTTTCATACTCATCTCTTCATATATGAAAGTGCACCACACAACCTTTTCATTTAATGAAACATGAGCATGAAGATGGCAAAACACCTTTCACCTTATCCCTCACAATATATGGAGGTCTATCTTCATATGGAAGCTTAAAATATTAACCCAACAACAAAGTTCATCATCTACATCTAATTGAACCATAAATAATTTATGCTTACACAATAAGAACACACTCATTGACATTAAATGCTTGTAACATTTACCTTGTTTTATTATTTGTATACCTTGAAAATAAGTTTTGATCATAGCATTTACATTACTATATTGTCTTAAATTTTATTTGCAACCATGTTCTCAAATAAAACAAAGAGTGGTTCAAAATTCTTCATGAATTATGTGTCAAAACCATACCAAAAAAATACATCTAAAATCATCATGATACAAATAAAAACATTTTAATTACGATCATTTATCATTTTTCTATTAAAAAATGGTCAAATTTACAAATATATATTACCATTCAAATGTAACTGTTCAGATTCAACAACTGAATAATTACATATATGATCCAGTGTAGCCGTCATTCTAGATACCGCAGTGCAACCATCATTTTGGATAATAACCGCAGTAAAGATGATCATAAGATATTGTACATGGTGCTAAAAAACTTGGATAATAAGCTGCATAAAGATGATCATCAGTAGTACATGGCACTGAAAAGTTGTTAAACACTAAGACGGTAAAACAATGTCAACAAAGTAAACACTGCATACATAACAAGAGGAGCCTAAACCCAAAATGCAGTAAACCTAAACTATAGAAACAATTGAAAGGAATAAAAACAACTTCAAAAGAGAAAACAAATAGAAAGAAAACTCAAAAAAGTTCAGTTTGATTATCTCGATCACTATTTTTTGCTGAAATAATAAAAAATCTGCAATAAATCAGAAATACAAAAAACACACAGGCAAAATGTCAACAGTAGCAGAGGATGACAGTCAGCTCTAGAAGCTCAACTTTGTGGATATGAATGTAAGCCTATGGGTGTGAAAAAGGGGGGACCAAGCCAAACAAAGAATACGATGCCATAAGAGAACTTAGTCAATGTTTTTTTTTTGTATTTACAGTTTTATTATTGACTCAGAAAGGGAAGATTCATCAATTGCTATGTGCTTTCCTCTTATACAATCTATGTGTAATATATTTGATGGTTTTGGAATCCTACCATCATATACCATTTCCCAGGGATATATCATAGCAACAATTAGAAGAGGTTGCTATTAAATATTATAAACCAGCAATATTCAGGGCAAAAAACTTGAAGAATAGTGATAAAGTCTCACACTAGAAAATTTGTAGGTAATAATACTTGAAGAAATTTGAACACTAATGGCCACCACTAGAGAAGGTGAACAGGAGCCCTATCTACCCGTTTTTCCAACATGGATTCGATCAATTGTGTGACAGGCCCTCTAAACTGAAAGTGTAGGCTAAGAGCCACTCGGATACTAACAATGCCCCATCGTTTGGATAGGCATGAATATTGGAAAGGTGTATTTGGATTTCCTTGAAGCAATTGAATGCCCCTACTTAGAAATTTTAGTGGATTCATCTTCATTTCCTAATGAAGCTTCTAGTTAGACCTTGGCTAGTGAACATATATAGAAGGTGTTGTCAAAGTGAGTTAACTGCTTTATAGAAATGCAACTCCTTCCTTGACCAATAGAATTTCTTAATTTCCAAGTTAAGTATAAGAAGCAGGAGTTTCATTGGTTTTAGTACAATGGCTTGTTCCTGGGCTATTTTCATTTTAGATTCAGAACCCGCTCCAGTTCCATTTCGATTTTGAGGTCCAGTAATAATGACTCTTTCGGATCGAGATCTTGTTACAGCATCCCTGGTAGGGTGAAGGCATAGGACGTAGAGGCAAAGGGAGATTGATAACCCGTGGATCAATTCATTTACTTGAAATAAGCATTAATTTCATCTTCATTTGCATCTAACCCTACTATTATCTTCCAGGCCTTCCTTGTTAATTCCCCTATCAATCCACTAAATGGAATTGGTTATATGTCTAGGATGGGGCTGCTAGGCTTGGTTTTGTGAGTCACTAAATATTCCCTTCATTGTCTATTTCCTTCCCTAAGTGAGAGTCTTCCATTTATGTTATGCGGCGGGTCCTACCTAGATTTTTTTCTCTTATACAGTCTGTGTGTAATGTTTCATTCCACTCTTGCAGCACTTCACAAACTGGTAACCAAATCCTCCATTGACTTGAAAAACCATGGGAAATAGTCATAGTAGGTTCAAATAAAATAGCGAACACACACAGACTATATCGATATTTATCTAGTTAAGCATGACTCTCACATCTATGTATCTTTCCTTAGTCTAGTTCAATTAAGTTTCTCCTTGATCTCTAAAAGAACTACTACTAGATAAAGTAGGTACTATTAGTTGTAGAGTAGATCTACTTTCTTTAGTATTTGCCTTAGTTCCATGGAAACAATCCCTATACTACGGACACTTGGTCCATGCACTAAGTTCCATAGAGTTAAAGCCTCAAGCCATATTTCGTTAAATCCATATGAACTAGCTCTAGGTACTACTAGCTGAATTCCTAGGAGTAATTAATCACTATTAGTAGTAGTAGTCCACATGCAGTAGAGACTATATTAGCTTATGAGAGTAGTAGATGTAGAGTAGAGATACTAGTGAGTAAAGCACTACTAGATAGATCTATATAGTAAGGGCTTATAGACTTCCTTAAGAGTCCATGCAGTAAGAAATAAATACTAGCTTCAGTCTGTAGAGTTAGTTCCATTTCTAGTCTTAGATACAATGCTTAAGCCATTAAATCCTTATAATAGTTAAAGCTTCCATTAAGATCTCTGTTGTAGTGACACTGTTTAGACTCAATTAGTGCAATAATGACTCCCTATATAGACTCCTAGTTCAGTTCAATCTCTGGAGTGATTCACTGAAACTGAAGAAGCTGTAGTGAAAGCCTTCTTTCTGTGTCGGTCTCCATTATTTTCAAAAGAAAGATCAAAATAAAGACATGTTTGAAGGAAGAGCATCACCAGATGAAGGATAAGCCTTTGGAACTGAAGCAGGTAGAGGAGGTGATAGTTACCCAATAGGGTTTCAATAGGAAAGACCAGAAGGTCAATATTTCTCATACCATAAAGGTGTTTAGTTGTATATGTCCTCACTATGTCCCATACTATTAATTGTTACCTCCTCCTCTCTATTTACTCTCCTATCCAGAGGCTATGATCACATTGCATAGTAGTTGATCCTGGTCACTTAAGACTAAAACAATCAGGTGTAACCAGTGTATCATTAAGTGAAAGAAAGGGGGTTAGTTTTATGATAATGCGTAATGGGGTAATGCATAAAGGGTAATGGTATTTTTTCCTTAAAGCGTAAAGGGATATCCTGGGTGACGTCATTCAATGCTTCAAGACACCTTAAAGCGGAATTTTGCTACGCTTTCAGCCCAATTTTTAATTATAAAGGGGCAGGCAAAGAGATGCATCTAGATGAATCAGTGCCAGTGACGCTTATTCTAATATAAAATATGATAGGTAAAAACAATTGATCTAGAACAATTGAAACTCATTCTGCTAATATAATAATACCAACAGAGTCGGGGTTTTTAGCAGCCCTTCTTTCATTAATAGTAGGGACAACAACTAGAAAAACACCCCTTTTGCTACTAGTACACACACACACACACACATATAACTAAGAAGGTTTTTTAAGCCACCAAAATATAGCCTACTTTTTAGAAAGAAAATATAATCAGTCTATTGGTTAGTAAGCCATACGGAACCATCATACCTAGAAATGTGTGTTGCATTGATCAATCATGGCATAGCATAATAGGCGGGATAAAAAAATGGCTCTTTACTAAGTTCTTGAAATCAGGAAGGTCCTTACTTTCCTATTTAAGGGAAGAAATAAAAGGGCATGACCTTACCTTCTAGCGATATCTTTGCGGGGCCTGGTCAATTTCAAAGTTGGAATGTTTTTTATGAATGTTAGTTAATGAAGAAGAGTTTTTACTATGCATAACCCTAATGAGGAACCAGTCTAAATGGATGAATGATTGCAAGATATGTTTTGTGTGCATGCATACCTAATCTTAGGGAAGAGACAGAGTAATTCTCAATGATTATATGACTATGTGAAGCATAGAATAGGTTTTAGATACATGTAGTTCAAACCTAATCTTAGAGAAGAGGCAGAGTAATTCTGAATAATTATATGACTGTGTGAAGCATAGAATAGGTTTTAGATACCTATAGTTCTGTGTAACTCTGAAACACAGTTGTGTAAAATCTTCTTGGAAGATTGCAGTTCACATAGCTAGGTAGAATCTCTATAAGGGGTTCCAGTTCATATGAAGCTGGATAGAACCTGTATAGGTTCTAATTTCTGCAGAAGTCTGTCGAAGTCCTATAAAGGACCTGTTAAATGTGTGATTTTGTGATAAGGGCCGAGTGCTCCTGTACAAATATATCTCACAGAATGGAAGAACGAGATAGGGAAGGTGAATTTCCTATGAACTTCATGAGATGATATTAATTTATACGTTATTGTAGTAGAGTCGAGAATCTAGAGGCATCGGAGAATGAATGTGTAAATATGGAAGAGATCAAGTGAATGGATCATACACAGTTAATTACAGGGTCTGTGTCTTTGAAGTTCAAATGAATGATAGTTGTGCGTTATCCATGGTGATCGAATGGTAGGGAATTGGTGAAAACTTGTTAAGTGGTTGACTTGTTGATGAAGAAATTTGTTCATGGGATAAAAAATTGAATATAATGAAAATCATCTGAAAATAAATCCATGATTCACAACAATAATTCCATGCATGTAGTATCCGATGGTGACTATAAAAATTCTGCAACCAATAGTAAGGACAATAAATTTGTTGGAGGTAATCTAGGCTCTCTAAATAGTCAACAAACAACCATCTTTTACTTGACCTAGAAATGGGAACTAAAGATCAAATGACCAGAGAACCCAACACACAGCAAAAAACCATAAGAACTAACACTAAGAAAATCGTGAGGTAAGCAACTTAGAAAAATGCAGAGACTCACACTGAGAAAAATCATGATGTAAGCAACTAAGAAATACACAGAGACTAACTTTACAAGATGAGACGTAAATAAATAAAATGCAGAGATCAAGCTCAATCCATGAAGAAAGAATAAATTGTAGAGGTCAAAATCAGAGCATGAATGAAAAAATCGTAGATCATGAATGAACAATTCACAGAGGTAAAACTCAGCCCTTGAAATGAACAAGATGCAGAGGTAAAATCATGGATTGAAATTGCAGAGGAAAACTCGAGAGACAAACTTGTAGGAAAGAGGAGAAAATCATATCGCAAAGGAGATAACCCCTATTGGAGAAACCAACGATAGTAGAGATCCCCGTGAGATAACAGTGTGAGAACACGGTGACATAAACCTAGGACCAAGTAAGAATAGGACCATGATTAAACAACCACAAGCTCAAATTGAACCGTAAAGGTGGAGAAACATTCAATTAGGACCAACAAGACCAAAGACTTTTCTCTCTCTCAAGGTACATAATTTAATTTATACATTTTTTATCACTGTATAAGGGGAACATCCAAATGGATGCTATGATCCTTTTGTCCTCAACCAAATTTTACAAGATATATCATCCATACATGTCTAAGGAGGAAACATAAAGAGTCCAGTTCAATATATACAAGGAAGTGCTGGGGGAAGTGTCCTAATATTAATACCCTCAGAGGAGAAATAGTGTCATCCTCAAGACATCCATTATGATACTAAAAGACTCAAATCAACCATACTTGAAAACAAAGCAACCAAAAGGTTGAAGAGTAGGAGGTACAAGTTATGCTCTAGAAGAGTTGTAGCTTACCTTTCACAATAGATATTTCCTCATAATTTTAATGAAGGAAAGTAGGCCGTCAGCCATGGGGATCACTTCCTTGGGTATACTATCTTCCCTCTTATTGTGTTCTCTAAATACATGATGAAAGTCTAAAGTGTGAAAGAAGGCCTTCAACTCCATAATGTTGTCACACCAACCATCCAAATCAAGGGAAGAGAGAGTTGCCTTATCATCTAAGCCCAAAAAATATGATAACATCCAACTGTCATAAAATAGTGCATACCATCTCAAAGTGTCCACACATGTGGGCTCCAAAACATTATCCAATGCTAGTGCATGAGTGAATAAGACTACGAGTGAAACCCCCATAATAAAGAAACACTGGGAATAGGTCAAATCACCAACTAAATACATGAATATGTGTTCCCAAGCTGCAAAGTGTGAAGGACAAGAAAACAATGAACTGCTAACTGCTCAATACAATGAAAAGTACATACAATGAATGTGGAGCACTATAGACCCCTATAGACCCCTCAGACATATGTCTATCATGCTCAGAGCCACCACCTGTGCATGTAACAAGATCTTAGAAAGACGTGTAAAATAATATTTATGTTTATATAGAATTGAGTATGAATTAAATAACAATTTAATTTACCTGACGATGACCTCAGGTAGGGTGGTTGCATAGTATCCAAAATTGCTTCAGGTTGAAGCCATAAAGTTGTGCATGATAAGAATTTTCCACATATTAAGAAACATGCCAAACAAGAATTAGATAGTCAAAATGTATGAAAACAATATCTACCTGGAAATAGCATCCTATGGGTTGTTCCACCAGCCCCTGTAGACCCCTCAGATAGACGTTTGTCATGCTGAGAGCCACCACCTGGGCACAACAAGATCATAGATTTAGATGTGTAAAAGAAGAATTTTTTTTTTTATATATACTTGACTATTAATTGAATAGCAATGAAATTTACCTGATGATGATCTCTGGTTCTGTCACTGCATAGTATCCAAGTTTTCTTTACCTTGAATCTGTGAAGCTGTGCACGATAAGAATTTTCCACAGATTAAAAAACATGTCAAACAATAATTCTAGTGAAAATGTGCATGTAAACAATTTCTCTACCTGGAATCGACATATCTGAAGAATAAGACACTACACATGTCCTTTGTGTATGTCCACTGACCCTTGTAGACCCCTTAGATAGACACATGTCATGCTGAGAGCCACCACCTCGGCACAACAAGATCTTAGATTTAGATGTATAAAAGAAGATTTATTTTTATATATACTTGACTGTGAATTGAAAAACAATGAAATTTACCTCACGATGACCTCTAGGTCTGTTGCTGCATAGTAGCCAAGTTTGCTTCACCCTGAAGTTGTGAAGTTGTGCATGATAAGAATTTTCCACAGATTAAAAAATATGCCAAAGAAGATAAATATATTTTAGATTAACAATCAAAAAGGTCAAATATGATCCCTTAAAGGTTGTGGCTCAAGTATTCCTAAATCTGGAACAACCCTAGTTAGAAAGAACAACATTCTCTAAACCTTCACCCCCTATCCCTTATCTCTCATCAATTTGGTCCAATAATTCAAGGCGTTCCTCCTCCATATCAAGCCTCATCTAGTAACTAATAAGTACAAGACAATTTTCCCCTTGGTTTAGAATACAGGACCTTAGTTCTTACAACCAGTACAGGGAAAAGAAAATAACTAGACAACAAATATAGGAAATATAGAAGATATTTTGGTGTACATGGTTCATGAGGAGGAAGAAGCACCACTATAACAAGAACAAATCATTGATTGAATAGAAATTTTTGAATACAATGATTCCTTGAGTGGAATATTTAATGGGGCTGTAAGATAAACATCTAATGGTAGACCTCACCAAATGAACATCATGACACAAATTCACTCCCTAAGGATGGTTATGCATCCCAAACTAGAGTGAAACACATCACGTGGTATTCATTTGGAAGCCCTATAAAATTATGTTGTTTATTAAGAAACACATCTTACTTGGGATAAGAGAGGCTTTCTTGGACATCTCTGTTCCTCTTTTGCAAAAATGAGCACAAAACAAGATGTGAAATCATTGGAAATTTTGTTAGATACATGCCCCTATTCTTCAAAATTATAGGACAAAAGTGGTGTTCCATTGAAAGAACTTATCATGCTAAAGGGAACCATGCCCTAGCCATAATCAATTGGGTCCTTAATCCATTTGAAAATTCCATTCTCAACAGATCGTGGAAACTCCACTTACATGTATTGGCTTGGGAAATCTATAAAGAAAAGAACAAAAGGTTTTTGTTGCGATCAAAGTTGAAAGAATCAAGTAGTCTATGAAATCATAAAGGATACATTCATGACATGCTTCAATTACCATAGTGGTCTAATAAGTATTTTCAAATTAATCCCAAGATGTAGGCGACATTGACCTTTTAGTTCACACTTCCCCCATTGCCCATGACAATCATAAGTAGGAAAGGTGGCTAGGGGAAAGCTCCATATGCATTGCCTCTTAACTAAGAATGAGACATTAAAGTACATGCACTCATGACAAACAGTTTCAGCTACAACATATTTGGGTAGGATTTCAGGGGCATACAAACAATGAAATAACTTTGCCCTTAGAGGCCCTTAGAGGCCTTAGGCTCTAAATTGTTGGCCCTTGGGACCTTAAGATTATACATTTAGGCCTATTTGATCCTTAATATTCGATATTTAATCCAATTTCATACTTAAGATCTAAAATGTTGACACATTTGGACATAAATTAGATCTAAAATTTCAACCCAACTGGACCTTATTTCTCAAAAATTTCGGCCAAATTGAGCCTTATTGATCCAAAATTTCAACCTTTTTAAGACATATTTCTTCCACATTAAGATTTATCTTTTAAGAATAGATCAAACACACCTTCCAACTAGTCCTTGGTAAATTGTTTTGGTCATTCATGATTGCACATTGAATGGGGGAAGCAGTGGATTTGCAGCACTTACTGGGATATTCTTCTTTCTATTGATATTGACCTGGTTAAGAAGATTTGATAATGACAAAGTAAAAGAGCACTCATTTTTTTAGATAAAAAATAAGATTGTAAAATTCAAACACATGTATCAATTTTATATAGTGTTTTTTTGGCATAAGAAACATTTAGGGAGTCTATTCGGTGCCTATCAAGTGGTTGTCTAAAAACGTTGTTACCCTCCCCACCAGAGTTCAAATCCCACTTTCTGACATGTTTCCTCTTAGTGAGATGAATGTTTATTATCTATACATAATCTATTCATGAGTTGTTAACATGGCCTTGTGCCATGGACAATCTAGGGTTTACCCTGGGTATCATCCTTGGAATGAGAGGAACCACCCAGGGGGTTTCCTCCCAAATATGTTACCTGGAAAAGAAAAATGAGAAACATTTAGGGGACAAATTACCTAATATCACAAAAAATACATAAATTCCCTTGAATATTAAATTAGATAAATTGGTCAGCTACCAAAAACATGAGCTTCAAGAGTATTTATTTCTACTCATCTTGCCATTGTGGCTTACACCCAAGATTACTATTTTCT
Organism: Pseudotsuga menziesii; assembly: GCA_001517045.1. NCBI lineage: Eukaryota > Viridiplantae > Streptophyta > Pinopsida > Pinales > Pinaceae > Pseudotsuga > Pseudotsuga menziesii. The sequence continues at coordinate 110,985 of LPNX010139041.1, read as the reverse complement.
ACTTGAGTTTCAAGAGATTTTTTTCTACTCATCTTGCCAATGTATTTGAAATGTTCCTAAAAGTGACATGCATGCAAACCCTAAAAATGAAATGCAAGCAAAACCTAAAAGTGACATGCATGCAAACCCTAAAGTGGAATGCATGTTGATGTATTTGTAACTTTAGAATGTATTCACTTGTATATTTTTATGTATTCTACCCCGATGTTTATTTTGGGAAGTGTCTATAATGTAATTAATTCATGTCATTCCCCGATGTTGCAATCGGGAGATTCAATAATGTACCAAGTCATGTAAAGTCACTGAGGTTAACCCTCCATTCTAATTCGGAGCAATAGTCCCCATAGTTGTGTCAAGGTTAACCCTCCTTGTTGATCGGAGGGCAAAGTCCCCACAAGTTGTGGGGCACTAGGGTTATTAGACTCTCCTAGAGATTCCAGCTCTAGTAAGTAATTATTAAGTGAGGATTACATATTGGAGTGGACATTAAGTGAACGAAAGAATATAAATAGAGAGTAAGCCTCTCTATTTATCACACACACACTCACTCAACTGGGGCGCATGAGTGAGAGAGAAGAAGCTGGGATTAGAGAAAGAGACAACTACTGTCAGAGATCATCTTTATGTTTTTGGGTTTTAATTTTTCTATTAGTTCTCATTCCATCTCTGAGGAAGTTTCGGGGTTTTCTCCTTTATGGTTTCCTCGAGGAAAATTCTTTGTCTCTTGCCTCTTGTGTTTATTTTTGTGCATGTTATTCTCTTAGATAAGATCCTAAGATAATGCTAGCATGAATGATAAAAATATAACATGGTATCAGAGCTAAACTAAGAATAAGACATTGTGCAGCTGTAGAAGCTAGGGCTTCTTAACTTTTGGGTCTCTCTCCACAATCCATCATCAAAAGTATGCTAGGTTGACTCTCCATTGAAGGGCGCATATTTCCGTCGACGTGGAATTCGATTCTGGACATTTTCAGTTTTTGGTGCAGGAAATTAAGGATTCTTACAAAAGAGGAATTTTTGAGTGATCCTAGCATAGGATTGATATCCTCATCAAAATGGAAGTTTAGAGACCTGGATCGATATTTTTGGTTGGGTGAAACTCTGGGAAAGTCAAACCCTAGTTTGACCTTGGGCTAGAAAAACCCTAAATACTAAAACTGATAAGTTTTGGTACATTCGCTATATCTTGGGATTATAGAAGTATCAGGGGCTGAAACTTTTAAATGTCAAAACTAAAATCCTAATGTACACTATATATAAGTTTCAGCATCATATTCTCTATATTCTAGGAGATATGGTTCCTCCAAGTTAGGGTTCCAGCCTCTTCCAGGATTCATCCCTAAATAGGACACTTGGGGAGAATTGCTATATCTCAGGATAAAGAGGTCAAAATGAAATTTCTCAAGATTTTATACAAAGGGAATGGGCCTTAATTTCCATGATAGAATTTTCAGACCCAGAAGAGGAACCAGTGACACGTGGCATGCCGTACAACTTTGCTATTTTGAATAGTCCTGAAACAGGTTACCTTGGGAAACCGCTCATAAGTCCCAATTGGTGAAACAAATTATGATGAAACATGTGGTGTTAAAACAGGGACATGTGAGGATACCTTAATGTGAAGTTTTAGACATAGAGGAGTAGCAATTACAAAGATACCACAGAAATAGTATCAGGAATGTCTGTAGAAGAAATTGGAAAACTAGGGCTTCCTGTTCCAAGATCTTCGCTCCATTATTTTCAAAAAAAGAGTACATTGGATAGCTCACATTGAATAGGTCTATATTTCTATCCAATAATATCTAAAAGATTCCAATTTTTGAAAATTAGGTTTTCTATGACAAACCCTAGATCATCCAGCTCCAGAACTAGGATGGACACCTCAAATCAGTAAGATCTAATCTTTTGCTATTTTCAATTTGAGGTTCTCATTTCAAAGTGATATATCACATCAGCTTGATGATAAGATTTTTGAAGTTGACAACTTCCAAGCATGGAATTATATGATCTCTCTGAATAAAATGAATTGGACACCTACATAAGTAGAGAGGTTCCAGTTCCAGAGGGAGTTGATGCTAAAAGCCTTACACTAGAAGAGCTTGGTCAAGGCAAAGAAGATCATTGCTGATTCAATCACGGATCACCTTACACCACAAGTCTCTTCCCTAAAGACACCAAAAGAGATATTTGATTCCTTGACCAAGATATTTGAAGGGAAGAACATAAATCATAAATATGACTTTGAGAAAATAGTTGAAGAATGTGAAGATCCAGAATACAGAGACCATACAGTCATACTTTACGAGGGTCTCTCAAATTGAAGAAGAACTTGTAGCCATAGAAGAAGAAGTGGAGAATGCAGAAGTGGTGATAGCCACCTTGAATGGAATCCTAGGATCATGCGATTCATTCATGCGAGGAATATGTGCCAGAAGGAAGTGATTACTTTCAGAAGACTCTCAGAAAAAGAAGCTCGACTCATAATAAGAGAAGAGAAGATGGGAGCAACTAAATATCAAGCTCTCACCATCCAAAGAAGATCCCTCAAGCGATGAGGAATACGAAGGACTCAACTCTTGAAGATACTCTTATCCATCTTAGCATTTGGATAAGAAATGATGAATGAAGAATATGATGAAGTTGAAAGCTCAAGAAGGAGTCTACCCATGAAACAAATAAAGATAAGTATTCAATTGTCACTTCATGATATTGTTTTTTGTTATGCATTTGTTTATATTCAGTTGATGTATTATGCATGATAGAATGTTTGCATTAATGACAATATACTACTAATACACATGTGATGGGTAAGTAGCTCATGGTGCTATGCAACTGTCCATTTCTATTTATCTAGAATGAAACCTCTTTGCTGGCATATTGGATTAGTGCACAATCTCAATGTTGTCCAGGTAGAGATGGAAGGCTTCTAGAAAGTTTGCAAGAGATATGGATGAATGTTGTATTGGATAAAATAGTTGCATAATCATATATCTTGATGCAAAAGAATTTTTACCATTATGAATATGCATTATGAAATGTTTCTAATCATACAACTAGTGCATTTGAATTGTAGGAAAGATCGTGTACAATCTCCTACAAGAAAAGAAGGATGAGACTTGTTCTGAAGAACAAGTGACAACATTTCAAGATTAACTCTAATAATACAAAATGAAGAATGATGTCTAGGATGAAGTATCGAGACCTGAAGGGAAGCTCATAGTTCGATCATGTAATAGATGGAAACATCGTGGGATACAAGGCAATATTCGTAGCATGAGGCTTCTCATGAAAAGAAGGCATAGACTACGAAGAGACATTTGCAGCTAGTGGGAGTTAAGACACATGATAGGAAAAATCATGTGTGCAAATGAAAGAAGGCCTTGTATGATCTCATAAAACACCCATGGGATAACACATACATGAGGAGATTAATGAATATATGAACCTTTCCTACAAGGTTGAAGATGAAATTCTATAGAGGATGACAAGCTTACAGATGGGTGTGAAAAGAACTTTTGAAAAAATGCAAGACGGAGAATCTTGGTATCCAGTGACCCCAGATGGATACATAGAATAATAGTAGTAGAGGAAGCTACTTGTCACTCTAGTACAGAATGTTTCAGTGCATAGAGTATGAAATATAGAGGGAGTATGATGCTTCACTTAAAAGGGAGTGCCTGCAAAAGATCTTGAGGTTTGGCATGGTATGACAGGATGGACAGATTACTAATGAATCTATGCTTTACCTTTGCTTCAAGGTTGAAGGCGGAAGACCAGTGATGCTCCTATTATATGTTGATGACTTTTTCCTAAAATAAAAGAGGAACTCATTAAAATTGGAAGAAGGAGACTTGTTGTAGAGTTCGAAGAAATGGATATGATGCACTACTTTCTAGGAATGTAGGTGTGTCATAATGCACATGGAATATCCCTTGGACAAGGGAAGTATGCAGTAGAGATCATGAATAGATTCAGGATGATGGACTGCAAGGACATGACCACACCTATAGCATCAACCTTGAAGCTATTGAGTGTTGCTTCATCAGAGTCGGTTGACACCACGATGTATTGTCAGATGATTTATTCCTTCATGTACCCGACGAATATGAGACCAGATATTTTCTTTGTTGTGAACACATTGAGACATGTTCACCTGATTGTTGCAAAGAATGCAGTGAGGTACCTGAAGGGTACAGTTGATTATGGGATCAAGTATGATACAAATCAGAATATTAACCTAGAGGGTTATATGGATTCAGATTGGGCAGTTCCATTAATAGGAAGACCACTTCTTGGTGTAGCAGGAAGTAGTCCTGCGTACAGCCGAGGAAAAATATGTTGCCACTTGCTATTTTGGAGGTAGTATGTTTCTTTTGAAAATTACTATTTGATTTGATTGATCTGAATTGCATTTTTGTATGATGCAAAGAGGAGTAGTGAATCTCTAGTATGTGATCCAGATCGGGATCTCTCGAAAGAGGGAGTTCTAGCATAACCAGTGAGACAGGTTGTTTGAGCATAAATCCTGGAGAAGCTCATAGGTTGCTCAGACGTAATCGGTCCTGTAGGTTTTCCTCAGATGTAATTAGTCCTGGTGAAGCTCACAGGTTATCCTTGGACATAATCAATCCTGATGTGATTCTATGTTAGAAATGGCTAGATTGAATTTTGAGTACTTCAGGGAAAAGCTTGGTGTCCTCCAAGGGGAAGTGATGAGTCCATGAGCCATTCTGAGATGGTGAGAGGATTGGTTCCTTCCATGGTCAGATGTAAGGGCTGAGCCATTTTGTCATGGTGAGAGGATTGGTTCCTTCCATGGCAGATGTGAGTGCTAAGCCATTATGATGTGATTGAGGGATGTGTTCCCACGTGATCAAATATAAGTACTGAAATCCATTCTCTGAATGGAGGAACCTGGTCAGTTACCAGGAATACTCAGCCTAGGGATGAGGGCCATTCTGACGTGATTGAGGGATGTGTTCCAAATTGATCAGATATAAGTGTTGAATGCCATTCTCTGGGAGAATGGAGGAACTTGGTCAGTTACCAGGAATACTCAGTCTGGGAGTGAGAGCCATTAAGATGAGGTGTGTTCTCACATGGTCGGATATAAGTACAGAGCCATTTCGATGTGGTGTGTTCTCACATGGTCAAATATAAGTGCAGATCCATTCCGATGCAGTGTGTTCTAACATGGTTGAATATAAGTGCAGAGCCATTTGATGCAGTGTGGTTCTCACATGGTCGGATATAAGTGCAGAGCCATTCTGGCACGATGTGTTTACACATGGTCAGATATGAGTGCTGGGCCTTTCTAACAAGATGAGGTCAAATGTGAGTGTTGGGCATGCCTTTCTAACATGATGGTCAGATGTAAGTGTTGGGTGGGCCATTCTGACTTAGGGTCAGATATAAGCGTTGAAGAAGACCTACATGGAGGCTAGGCCTACAACCAGCATGAAAAAGGGTTGGCTCTGTAGAACTTCCTGTGATGAGAAGAATCATGAGATAGCACCCGTGATGATGATCTAGACTTGATGATGATCCAATGATGATGATCCAGTGATGATGATTCAGTAGTGATGATGATCCAGATTGAGTGATGATCAAGATCCAGTGATGATGTCCTAGTGATGATCTAGATCTAGTGATCAAGATGACTTGAAGATGAAGATAACTTGAATATGAAGACTTGAATATGAAAATGAGTTGAAGATGAATATGACTTGAAGACGAAGATGAAGAGAACTCGAAGATGATCTAGATGATACAGGGAAGAAGACTTGTGCTGATAAATTATGTCAAAAGAATACCTTACTAGTTAAGAGGGAGTGTTGATGTATTTGTAACATTAGAATGTATTCACTTGTATATTTTTATGTATTGTACCACGATGTTTATTCTTGGAAGTGTCTATATTGTAATTAAGCCATGTCATGCCCCAATTTTTCGATTGGGAGATTAAATAATGTAACAAGTCATGTAAAGTCACTAAGGTTAACCCTCCATTGTAAGTCAGGGCAATAGTCCCCACAATTGTGTCAGTGTTAACCCTCCTTGTTGATCGGAGGGAAAAGTCCCCACAAGTTGTGGGGCACTAGGGTTAACATTAGACTCTCCTAGAGATGTCGGCTCTAGTAAGTAATTGTTAAGTGAGGCTGACATGTTGGAGTGGACATTAAGTGAATGAAATAATATAAATAGAGAGTGAGCCTCTCTATTTATCACACACACACACTCACTCAACTGGGGTGCATGGGTGAGAGAGAAGAAGCTAGGATTAAAGAAAGATACAATTGTTGTCGGAGATCATCTTTATGCTTTTAGGTTTTACTTTTCCTATTGGTGCTCATTTTATCTCTGAGGAAGTTTTAGGGATTTCTCCTTTACGGTTTCCTTGAGGAAAATTCTTTGTGTCTCTTATCTCTTGTGTTTATTGCTGTGCATGTTATTCTCTCAGATAAGATCGTAAGATCATATTGCTTAAATGATAAAAATCTAACAATGCATACCCTAAAAGTGACATGCATGCAAACTCTAAAAGTGGCATGCTTGCAAACTCTAAAAGTGGCATGCTTGCAAACCATAAAACTGACATGAAAACCCTAAAAGCTATATAAGAAGGTTAGTTGAAAAAAGGGTATCATTGTTATTATTCCTCTTTTGGAAAAATGGTTTGGGATCTCGGTGAGCTACTTAGGGTTTAGGGCATATTTCCTTGACCTAATTGGATTCGGGGGTGAAATCTATACAACCTAATCAATTGCTAGGGTGAATAATCCATATTCACCATTGTGTACTTCATTGATTGAATAGGAAATTTTTAATACAATGATTCCTCAAGTGACATATTTAATGTGGCTACAAGATACACATCTAACGGTAGATCTCACCAAATGAACATCATGACACAAAATTCAGTCCCCAAGGATGGTTATGTATCCCAAACTAGAGTGAAACACATCACGTGGTATTCATTTGGAAGCCCTATAAAATTATGTTGTTGATTAAGAAACACATCTTACTTGGGATAAGAGAGGATTTATTGGACATTTATTTTCCTTCTTTGCAAAAATTAGCACAAAACTAGATTGTTAAATCATTGGAAATTTTGTTAGATACTTTCCCCTATTCTTCAAAATTATAGGAATAAAGTGGTGTCCGAAAAAAGTTGTTACCCTCCCCACCGGATTTCAAATCCCACTTTCTGACCTGTTTCCTCTTATTGAGTTGAATATTGATTAGTTATACCTAATATATTCATGAGTTGTTAACATGTCCTTGTGCCCTGAACAATCCAGGGTTTTCCCTAGGTACCATCCTTGGAATGAGAGGAACCTCCCAGGAGGTTCCCTCCCAAATATCTTACCTAGAAAAGAAAAATGAGAAACATTTAGGGGACAAATGACCTAATATCAAAAAAGAATACCTAAATTCCTTTAAATATTAAATTAGATAAATTAGTTAGCTACCAAAAACATGAGATTCAAGAGTATTTATTTCTACTCATACTGCCACTATGGCTTACACCCAAGATTACTATTTTCTACTTGAGTTTGAAGAGTATTTTTTTCTACTCGTATTGCCACTGTCTTTGAAATGTTCCTAAAAGTGACATGCATGCAAACCCTATAAATTACAGGCATGCAAACCCTAAAAGTGGCATACATACCCTAAAAGTGACATGCATGTAAACCCTAAAACTTACATGCAAACCCTGAAAGATATATAATAAGGTTAGTTGAACCAAAATGGTATCATTATTATTATTCATCTTTTGGAAACACGTTTTGGGAGCTCGGTGAGCTACTTAGGGTTTAGGGTGGATTGCCTTGACCTAATTGGATTCAATGGAAAAATATATACAACCTAACCAATTGCTAGGGTGAATCATCCAGATTCACCATTGTGTACTTCATTGCATTAGACATTCATTGTGTTTAGGGAATTATTGGGGATTCCTTAAAGTTTATAGTTGGGCGTATTCGTTCATTAATCATGGAAGTGATCCTATCATTGTTGAGAAAGGGAGGTTTCCACCAAGTTCTAGTGTTGTTTAGGATATTTCACTCTTGTAACCTAGGGTCTAGGGTTACCAACTTAATACTAACTTGGAGACAATCATCTTTTATAGAGAATGAAAATAGAATAGGAAGAAAACATTAGCTTACCCGATTAACGACGGTTGATCCAAGCTTGAGCTTCTCTCGCTCCAATATTCTCCAAAGCCTCTAGGGATGCTTCTCTTCACCTGTAAAGAGCCAATTATTCATGCAATATCTCATACATATATACATCAGAGGTTAGATAAAAAGCATATTAATAATATAATTGAACATATTCATTAAACCAATATACATGAGATAAACACAATACAAGAATGGAAGAAGAATTCTCTTTATTAACATTCAGTGAAATAAGTAAGAATACAACCTAGCTTCTAACACAAGGACTCCTCTGTAACCAAAGGAATCTGAGTTTTGCTGCTCCAAGATTTTGAAGATATACCACCAGCATAACTTTGCTCTCCAAAAATTGATTGATTAGCCCCATCCCAAGGCCTCTATTTATAATTTGTGAAATAGAGAGATTTTGAAGGTTAGGATGGTTGAGATAGTTGGGATAGTTATGGATTAGGGCCAAACTAATATCATCTAATCATGATTTATATTTTATAAGGTTGAATTAAGGTATATGTGAGTATTAATATAGGAAACTTAAGTATGATATGTGTTTTGCTCAAAGGGAAATCGTGTATGCAAGGTATACACGGGTTGCAATGCACATACTCATGTATGACATGCAAGTTGCAATGCACATAGTAGTGTATGCAACCTATAACTTAGAATATAAATATATAAGGCTGGTTTGAGGATAATGCATCAAAGGTCATGCACATCTATATTTTTTTGGCCACTTCAATCCTAATTTTTCCTTTTGTGTACCGACATGATGAATTTCAGCACTCGAATAGAGAAGTGTCATTTTAGCTAATAACATATGCACCCTAATGTGTGAGGTCAAAGGGAATCGATGACCAAAATACATTATAATCTTTATCTTGGAGAAATCAGAAGTCCAAGGAAGCATAGGAAGTACCTGAAATAAATACATATCAATAGCATATACAAAATCATATCTGAGGATGCCATGTTCAATATATTGGAATACTAGCTCCTTTACAATATTTGATTACATCATATGATATGGGCACAAGACCATGTATATTACAAAGGTGGATCAAATCCACAATATACAATGATGATTCTTAAAAATTTGGAAGCTGTGTAGGTGAACAAAACACAATCTCGCACAACTTAGGTTATAGATGTGAACCTAAGGTCTTCGTCAAAATCCAAAGGAATAGGTACAATCTAGGCCATGTGAATAGATGTGTTGAAGTTGAACATGAAAACAACTAAATAGATTGTCAATCAATAGGTGAAAACTGACAACTAAAGCAAAGGAGTTCACCAATGATGAAAGTGAATCCTAAGGTACCATCGTCAAAACTCTAGGTCTTCATCTTCATGAAGTGCTTATTGGAAACTATGTTGTGATGAGGAAGGAAATAGATCCTCTAACAAATCACAAGAGTGACTATGAGCTGGATAAGGTGTTAGTTTTTCAACATTTAAGCTAGCATTATGATAAGATCTTTTCACTGAGAGAATAACAAGCACAGCAATCACATAATCACATCACAAGAGACAAGAGACACAAAGCTTTTAGGAGGAGAAACCATAAATGGAGAAAACCCCTCAACTTCCTCTAAGATAGTATCACCACAAGATGTGATCCCAAAACAGTAAGATGACCTCCCAACACAATAGTAGCCTTCTGTCTTCTGTCAAGCCAAGATATTTCCTTCTCCAAAAGTGCACCACACTTGAGAGAGCAAGAGATGTAATTCACAAGTGACAAATAGAGAGACTCACCCTCTCTATTTATATTAGTCCGTTCACTTGAATTACCATTTCACACGTAGGCTCGACCTAATAATTACTACTCGAGCCTACACCTTAATTAGTGTATAATAACTCAAGTTCCCCGAAACTGTGGGGACTTACCTAATGACTTGATATGACTTGTTTACATTATAATCCTCCCGATCGGAACATCGGGGCATGACCACATGACTCAAATACATAATAGAAACATATCAGAATAAACATCGGGTTACAATACATAGAAGAATACATTCCGAAGTTACATATACATCAACACTCCCTCTTAACTAGGAAGGTATTCTTTCGACACAATTTTTCAGCACTGGTCTTCTTCTCTGTATCAACTGGATCATCTTCGTCTTCGAGTCATATTCATCTTCAAGTCATATTCATCTTCAAGTCATCTTCATCTTCAAGTCATATGGATCTGGATCATCTCTCGATCTGGATCATCATCTCTAGACTGGATCTGGATCATCACTCGATCTGGATCATCACTGGTGGATCTGGATCATCACTCGATCTGGATCATCACTGCTGGATCTGGATCATCACTCGATCTGGATCTCTTGGAGTCATCATAACTGGATCTGGATCTCCACTGGTCATCATCATGGGTATACTATATCGTCATAGGAAGTTGTACAGAGCCAACCCTTTTTCATGCTGGATGTAGGCCTACTCCTCATGTAGGTCTTCGCCCAGCACTTATATCTGACCTACTCGTCAGAAAGGCACGCCCAGCACTTATATCTGACCTACTCGTCAGAAAGGCCCAGCACTTATGTCTGATCAACACATGATGCGAAGACTAGCTCAATCATCTCTATCTGATCAACACATGATGCCAATATAGATACTACACTTACGTCTGATCAACACATGATGCAAAGACTGGCACAGCACTTACGTCTGATCAACACATGATGCGAAGACTGGCTCAATCACCTCTATCTGATCAACACATGATGCGAAGATAGGTATTGCACTTACATCTGATCAACACATGATGCGAAGAATGGCACTGCACTTACGTCTGATCAACACATGATGCGAAGACTGGCACAGCACTTACGTCTGATCAACACATGATGCGAAGAATGGCACTGCACTTACGTCTGATCAACACATGATGCGAAGACTGGCACAGCACTTACGTCTGATCAACACATGATGCGAAGATTGGCTCAATCACCTCTATCTGATCAACACATGATGCAAATATAGATACTGCACTTACGTCTGATCAACACATGATGCGAAGACTGGAACAGCACTTACGTCTGATCAACACATGATGCAAAGACTGGCTCGGCACTTACATCCATCCAGACAAGAACACATCCTATCATAGTGATGGAAAGGCATGCACTCACATCTGATCTTGTAGTAAAATACAGTCACATCAGAATGGCCCCCAGTCCTCCTCGACTGAGCTACCTGGTAACTGACCAGGCGCCTCCATTCTCCTCGAGAATGGCAGTTGCCCTTACATCCGACCTGCTCGTTGGAATGGCCAACACTCACATTTGAAATGGAAGGAACTTAATCCTTTAGCCATGAACAGAATGGTTCAGCCCTTACATCTGATCAAGTGGGAACACATCCCTCTATCGCATCAGAATGGCTACATAGTCCTATACTGAATGATCCTGGTAACTGACCAGGTGCCTCCATTCCTAGAATGGAAATTGCCCTTACATCTGTCCTGCTCGACAGAATGGCATAGCCCTTATATCTGACCTACTCGTCAGAATGGATAAGGATCTCAGCATCCATATCAGTCATGGAAGGAAACAATCCTCTCACCATGACGAAATGTCTCAGCCCTTACATTTGACCATGGAAGGAACCAATCCTCTCACCATGTCAGAATGGCTCTAGGTCTCATCACTGTCTCTGGGAGGATACCTCGATCTGGAGGACACCAAGTCTCTCTCTGAAGTACTCGAACTTCATCCTAGCCAATGGCTTCGTCAATACATCAGCTATTTGTTCCTCCGTCGCAACATGCAGGAGCTTCACTGCTCTCTGCACCATATCCCTAATATAGTGATATTTGATCTCAATATGCTTCGACCTGTCATGGAACACTGGATTCTCTGAAAACTTCACGCAACTCTGGTTGTCACAATGTATACAGGTAGCATCTAACTAGAGATCAAATATATCTGACAGTAGCTTCCATAGCCATACTGCCTCACAACTAGCTGAACAAGCTGCGACATACTCTACTTCAGCTGTACTCAGTGCCACATAGGATTGCTTCCTGCTAAACCAAGAGATCACACCTGATCCCATACTGAAGCAACATCCCGAAGTACTCTTCTTGTCGATGGCACTGCCTGCCCAATCTGAATCAACATAACCCTCCAGGTTAATCTTCTGATTCGCATCATACTTGAGCCCATAATCAATTGTACCCTTCAGGTACCTTAGAATATGCTTTGCAGCAACCAAGTGAACACTTCTCGAATCTGTCAAGTACTGGCTCAAGGTGTTCACAGCAAAGCAAATATCTGGTCTCATGTTCGTCAGGTACATCAATGACCCAATCATCTGACGATACATCGTAGCATCAACCGTCTCTGAAGAATCATCACTCAATAGCTTCAGGTTCGATGCCATAGGTGTGGCCATTGCCTTGCAGTTCATCATCCCAAATCTCTTCAATATCTCTACTGCATACTTCCCTTATCCAAGGAAGATCCCATCTGAACTCTGCCACACCTCCATACCTAGAAAGTAATGCATCATCCCCAAGTCCTTCATCTCGAACTCAGCAGCAAGCTTTCTCTTCGTATCAGCAATCAACCCATCTGAACCTGTCACAAATAAATCATCTACATACAGTAGAAGTATCACTGGGTTTCTATCTTCAACCTTGTAGTAAAGGTTGGAATCCGCTTTACTCTTGGTAAAGCCCAAACTGGATAGAAAGTTGTCAATTCTACCATACCAGGTCCTGGGTGCCTGTTTCAAACCATACAGGGCTTTCTTCAATCTTCACACATGAGACTCTCTGTCATGTGTCTCAAAACCAAGTGGTTGTTCTACATACACTTGCTCTTCTACTACACCATTCAAGAAGGCAGTCTTGACATCCATCTGGTGTATCTTCCACTTCGTCACTGCAGCCAGAGCAAGTACTGATCTGATGGAAGTGTATCTGGCTACAGGTGCAAAGGTCTCTTCATAGTCTACTCCCTCTTTATGAGAGAATCCTCGAGCTACGAATCTTGCCTTATACTTTTCAATGCTACCGTCCGCAGCATTCTTGATCTTATAGATCCATTTGGAAGTGACAACTGACTTCCCTTTTGGTCTTGGGACAACATCCCAAACATTATTCTTCATGATCGATTGATATTCTTTGATCATAGCATCCTTCCATTCTTTCTGATCTGCCGCTTCTTCTTAACTGGAAGGTTCTTTATCAATAAAATCACATAGTAAAGCTACATACCCGGAATTTGATCTGGTTCTCTTTCTTTCTCTAAGATTCTCTTCTGGAGCCCCATATCTTTCCGCACCTTGGATAAGTTCACATACCCAAGCAGGTTTCCTCTTATGAGGATTCTTCTCTGGTGGTGGATCTATAGGTCTTTGTGGTTCTTCGAACTCTTGATCTTCTTCTTGAGCTTCTTCATTCATGATTGTATCGCGGATCCTGGGTGCTTCTGCTTCTGCTTCTTTAGGTTCTTCAGCAGGTCTCTTTCTGGATTTGTTGTAAGCTGTACCTTCATCAAATGTTACATCCCTGCTGATGTCAATCTTCTTGTATCCTGGAAAGTAGATTCTGTAAGCCTTCGAGCTTTCAGAGTATCCCACAAATATGCCCTTCTTTCCTGAAGGATCTAATTTTGTTCTTTTCTCTTTTGGAATATGTATGTACACTGGACAACCGAATATTCTGAGATGGATGACTTTTGGTTTCTTTCCGGAGAAGACTTCTTCAGGAGTCTTATTCTCGAGTACTCTATGTGGAGTACGGTTCTGTACATACACTTCTATTCTAGCAGCTTCAGCCCAAAGATGCATAGGTAGATCTTGATCATGAAGCATAGCTCCTCCAGCTTCCATGATAGTTCTATTCTTCCATTCTGCAACCCCATTCTGTTGTGGATTATAAGGAGTTGACAACTCCCTCTTAATCCCTGATTCTTTGCATAGCTCCTTGAATTCATTTGAAGTGAATTCTCCACCATTATCTGATCTAATGGTCTTGATCTTCTTTTCAGTATGGTTCTCGATCAAGGCTTTGAATTCCTTGAACTTGCTGAATACTTCATCTTTATTCTTCATAAAATAAATCCATGTCTTTCTAGAAAAATCATCAATAAAAGAAACATAGTATGCATACCCGCTAAGTGAGTTTGATGACATAGGCCTGCATACATCGGAGTGGATGATCTCTAGAATGCTTTTGGCTTTGCTTTCACTACTTGGAAATGTCTTCTTTGAATTCTTTCCTTTCGCACATCCTTTGCAGACCCCTTCATGTTTTGCTTGAATTTTTGGAAGACCTTCGACATCTTTGCTTGCAATAGGTAGTGCTCTGTAATGCACATGTGCAAGTCTTCTATGCCACAGTTCATTTGGCTCTACTGTATCATGAGTCAAGGCTTGTTCTGGATGTCCCTTCAATTTGTACAAGCCTCCTTCTTGTTCTCCAATCACTACCGCATCATCGATAGTCTTTCCTTTAGGCCACATGATGACTTGACCATCTATGAATGCTACCCGCATTCCTTTTGCATCCAATGCTGAAATGGATAGAAGATTCTTCTTAAGTCCTGGAACAAATAATACTTCTTTCATTGTTAGAGACTTACCAGATTCTAGCTTGTATGATGATTCCCCACTACCTTTTATTGGATATTGGTAGTCATCTCCTAGTTTCACCTTGTGAGGTGATTCATGTTCTGACAATCTCACGAAAGATTCCTTGAATCCCATCATATGTTTGGAAGCACCATTGTCTATCAACCAATCATCACTTCCATGAGTAATGTTACCTGTGAGAGCTGATATCAAAACATATTCATCCTCGCTTGAATAATCTTCACTTTCATATCTGGATCTCTTCTTGGATGGTTCATCATCCTCTGCAGCATGAGCATGATGTCTTCTTTTGTTCCCCTTCTTCTTTTGAAAGTGGCCCTTTTTCTTAGGACAGTCTTTTGCAAAATTCCCTATCTCATCACATGTATAACATCTTAATTTTGAAAGATCTCTTCTAGGATGAGAATCCTTACCTTTGGATAAATGAGGTCTTCTTTTGCTTTTCTTGGAGTGAGCCTTGGAGCGAACTGTAAGAGCTTGGTCTTCACTTCCCATCTTCTTTTCTCAAGCTGCTATCCATGCTTCTTCTTGGGAACATTCTTCCCACAGTTTGCTGAATTTGACTAGCTTCTTTCTTGCATAGATACCTTGAATGAAAGCATCCCATGACCTAGGAAGGCCATTCAATGTAGTCATGACAATCTCCGCATTTTCCACTTCTTCATCAACAGCTTCTAATTGTTCTTTGATTTGAGAAACTATTGTGAAGTATGACTGGATATTTTCTGCATTCTGAATCTTCACATTCTTCAACTGGTTCCTCAAGGTCATTTTCCGATTGATGTTCTTTCCTTCAAACAATTTGATTAGGGCATCAAACATAGCTTTAGGTGTCTTGAGAGAGGATACCTGAGGGATAAGATGATCCTTGATAGAATCAGCAATGATCCTCTTTTCCATAACCATCTTCTTCTTATGGAGATCCTTTTCCTCATCTCCCTCTGGAACTGGAATCTCCTCATGGATGTAGGAGTCTAATTCATTCTCTTCCAGGACCAAGGAGATTCTATACTTCCAAGCTCGGAAATTATCAGCCCCCTCAAGCTTTTCATCAAGCTTGGTATGATGAGACATCTTTAAATAAGAACTTCAAATAGAAATACAAGATATTTTAGATCTTACCAGGTTCAAGATGTCAAATCTGAAACTTGAGCTGAAATCCCGCAGGGCTGGTTCAGGAGCAACTAGGGTTTTGCTTTTCTGGAGTTCTGTCCACCCAAATGACTTCAAACTTGTTCCTAACTTCGATTTTGGATAGGAGAACAATCCAGGCTTGGTCCCGCTGAAAAAATCCTCTTCAATAAAAAACCCTAATTTCCGGCCCTAGTGACAGGTCCAAAATTGAAAATCCTCCTAATTGAATTCTGTTTTGATAGAAAGATGTGCCCTAGTGAGGAGAGTAAGTCCACCTTAATTTTGCTGAAAAATAGTGGAGAAATATCCACAAACAAGGAATCCCTATCCTCCACAGCTGCACAGTGTCTTCTTCTCAGGTTAGCTCTGATACCATGTTAGTTTTTCAACATTTAAGCTAGCATTATGATAAGATCTTTTCACTGAGAGAATAACAAGCACATCAATCACATAATCACATCACAAGAGACAAGAGACACAAATATTTTAGGAGGGGAAACCATAAATGGAGAAAACCCCTCAACTTCCTCTAAGATAGTATCACCACAAGATGTGATCCCAAAACAGTAAGATGACCTCCCAACACAATAGCAACCTTCTGTCTTCTGTCAAGCCAAGATATTTCCTTCTCCAAAAGTGCGCCACACTTGAGAGAGCAAGAGATGTAATTCACAAGTGACAAATAGAGAGACTCACCCTCTCTATTTATATTAGTCCATTCACTTGAATTACCATTTCACACGTAGGCTCGACCTAATAATTACTACTCGAGCCTACACCTTAATTAGTGTATAATAACTCAAGTGCCCCGAAACTGTGGAGACTTACCTAATGACTTGATATGACTTGTTTACATTATAATCCTCCCGATCGGAACATCGGGGCATGACCACATGACTCAAATACATAATAGAAACATCCCGGAATAAACATCGGGTTACAATACATAGAAGAATACATTCCAAAGTTACA
The DNA here is from genome assembly GCA_001517045.1 of Pseudotsuga menziesii. NCBI lineage: Eukaryota > Viridiplantae > Streptophyta > Pinopsida > Pinales > Pinaceae > Pseudotsuga > Pseudotsuga menziesii. The sequence continues at coordinate 94,081 of LPNX010139041.1, read as the reverse complement.
TATACATCAACATAAGGGAAGGTAGACACAAGTGATATCAGATAGGATAATGATGGAATCAGGATAATAATTAGATGCAGGGATAAATCCTTAAATAGTGAGGATGAAACAAAGATGACCCAAGGAATATTTTAACTTTACATATAGGACAACTAGACTTATCTGTCATGTAGGAGACATGATCAGATTCCCCAGGTATAAATGACAAATGGACGAGTAAGAAACTCGAAGTAAAAGCTGAGATGAAAGTGTACACCAAAACATGAGTATCAGAAATTTCAGAGAGTGTTATGTTCAAGGAGGACATGCTGCCACCGTATGTAACCCAAAAAGAGTACTTCTTCCTTATCTTTCCTGTTATATTTTAACAATTCCAGGAAATTCAAATCAGGTCTCTCTTCATTTTTGACAAGCTTGAAGAGGAGAGGGAATAATTCTTGATAATGTCACTTATTCATGGATTTTATGAGCCCGAACTCATACATGCTCATTGATTTTTTCATGTTTAGAGAGTCTAAAAACTCTGAAGAAGACTCCGGGGGGTCCTTTTTCATCCAATTTAGTCTCCTAAGGCCAAAAAAATATAAAACATACCAAAGAAGAACTCTCTTAACTTCTGAAGAAGAAAAGATGCACCTTTTTTGTACTTAGTTAGGGAGGTTCAAAAAAGGTTAAATTACCACCTACCCAATGCTCCTTCAAGAGAAGCTTATAGCTTTATTTTTACGAGTGTGAAGGAAAGAAAGATCACTCGGAAAGATCCATTTGCTTATAATGAATCGGGATTACAACAGTAAACTCGATACTTTGTTCTTAGTGTTTAACGAGCATGACAAAGACATAAAGTAAACTCATAATATTTTTCATGTTTAGGTCTAGAGCACGAAAAAGAGAAAACTAAGCTCATACTGGGCGCTCATTTTCCATAATTTTAGTCCCTTAGGTTTGGAAAAGTGATAAACCTATGCCTGAGAATACTCTTCTCAATTCGATCGAAAAGAGACTGATCATTTCTCATATTGTTCCACATGGTCCAAGAAAGTGATAACCTACCACCAATGTTGATGCCCATTCACATATTCTTAATGAGCCTGAATGGACAAGTTTACTTGGCAGTCAAGTTTATTTTGAGGAGTTAGACTTAGGCCTAAAGAAATTCCATAAGGGAGGGGAGCCTTATAAAGGGGATAGCTTGTAAAAAGAGACCAAAATGAGGCTCAATTTGGTGTGAAAAATAGCTAAGAAGGATCCCCTAAACATACGACAAATGCAGGTTTGTCACGATGGGGAGCACCTGTCAACCTGGAGGGTACTAGTAGATGCAGTGACATTCTAAGTGTTTGGGACTATATGAACACTTACTGCACGCCCGGTACTCAGAAACAAGGAACTTGCATCCATATTGTACATATTCATAGCTTGCCATTACAGGTATTGGTAAGGACAATAGTGAGGGTTGTAGGATCGTCATCATTCCATTTTGCTACTCATAACCAAATGAGAATCATTGTGGAGTGCTTATGGGGATCTGTATTTGACTGGTGCTCGAGAGTAATCCCGATAATGAAGAAACAACTCTCTTACTGCAAGAAAGGCCGATGGAAGAAATTTGGCTATTCTAGTATATTGGTGGCCTTTTTATTTGAGAGAGTGCCTGCCCTCAGCCCTGCAGTACCTCTACCATCTTTCTCTCCTCATCGGTGTAGACTGAGTAGGTGGGGAGAAATTTTCCTTTGCTAGGGTGACGATGGCTCGATTTAGAGTGTCTACGATGATGAATTCTACCTATGGTGGGAACGAAAGTTACCAACACTGGAGCAATTTCCATATGCTGGGATGGATTTCTGGGGTGAAAATGACCTTATCCTCTCTCCTGGAGGAGCATGGAGAGCATCAGGTATTTTTAATTTTTTCAAGTTTTTAAATTTTTATGAATTTGTAATCATAAAGATATATACATATGTATAATATTTTTCAATCCTTTTAGTGTTTAAAATGAAGATATTGGATCAGCCTTCCCTAATGGGAATCCTCATATGTATGTGCGACCAATGGTAGGAGAGGATCATGGTTTGATCAGGGTACTTGAGGGGAAGTTGGCCAGGCTGACCCAAAGAGTCCCAACTCTATGCATTGAGTAGATCACTACCATTATGCAGGAACTAGTTGTTGGTATTCCACCCACATGGATACACCTTATGAGAAGGGTGGTCAAGAGTAGACCTAGGGGAATTTTATGGATTACGATCCAATTTTTGTATATTTTTTGTATATTATACAGTTATGACAGGATATGAGGATCAAGAATTTGACCTATCTATATGGACAGATATTTACACACACACACACACACACACACACACACACACATATATATTGTCACTTTATTTACATGTGTTTTTACAATGTATTTGTTGTGTATTTTTATGAAATATGTGTTAAGTGGCAATCAAAGATATAATTCTCATATGCATCAGTTAATTAATTTTGATTTCTTCGAATATGATTAAATGTAATAAAATCAAAATTTCTTTCCAATAACCTAACTTGCATAGTTGGATATGAGGATCAAGAACTTGACCTATCTATATGGATGGATATTCACACACACACACACACACACACACACATAGTTTGTCGGTTTATTTACATGTGTTTTTACAATGTATATGTTGTGTATTTTTATGAAATATGTGTTAAGTGCCAATCAAAGATATAATTTGCATATGCATCAGTTAATGAATTTTGATTTCTTTGAATATGATTAAATGTAATCAAATCAAAATTTCTTTCCAATAACCTAACTTGCATAAGCTAACGTAGTAAAATAGGGTTTCGCACCTGATAAGCTCGATTGAGCTGGGAAACCACTAGTTGAGAGTCAAGTCTAACTTCCAGCTGGGTGATACCATGTGACAAGGCATCCCATAAAATCTCAATGAAGGCCCTGTATTCGGCCACATTATTGGTAGCAGGACCTAGGAAAGCACCTCCAAAGAAAACTAGTTGTCCCAAGGGTGAGTAAATAATCCACGAGGCTGAAGCCAGGTTGCAAGTGTGACGACAAGTGCCATCTGAAAAACCTACAAACCACTCAAAAGACACTTGTAACAACCAACAGATGATATAAGAACACAAACTGACGAGCTATTGTACACAAAGTTACATACAATAAAAATACAAGAAAAATTGTTAATCCCAAGCATAGTACTTCTTCAGGTAGAGCCTATTTCTAGTCTCAGGAAGCTTATTCCCTTCAAAATTAGTTAATTCATATGCCCCTTTCTTCAAAACTTTTGACACAACATAGGGTCCTAACCACATAGACCTGAATTTCCCTGCCCCCATGGGTTCTTTGTCCTAGTCCCAGAGCAAGACAAGCTCCCCTTCAGAAAAAATCCTAGGTTTGACCGATTTATCATATTTATTTTTCACCCTATTTTTATGAGCTTCGTTTGTAATCAGCGCATCTCTATGTTACTCATATAGATGTTCTAAGTGTAATAAACATTCTTCTAGCTCAGTCGTATCAAGTAACACCTGAATGGAAATTTTTAAAGATAGGATTTTGCATTCAACCAGGGTTACTGCTTCCACCCCATGAACGAGTTGGAAAGGAGAGAACCCCATGGTAGTTTTTGCATTGGTTCGATAATCCCAAAGTGCAGGATAAAGCATGATGTGCCAATTTGACCAGGATATGTTGATAGTATGCTTAAGAATAGTCTTCAAGGTCTTATTGACTGCCTTGACTTGACCATTCGCTTGTAGATAGAAAGAAGATGAATGTTCTTGTTTAAACCCTAGCATAGTGCTCAATTCTGTCATCATGCTATTTTGGAAGTGACTGCCATGGTCAATGACAATCTCTTTAGGAATATCGAAACGTGTGATAATTTGTTTGAAAATGAAAAAAGCTGCAGTTTCCCCATCAGCATTATAGGTGGGCATTGCCTTTTCCCACTTTGTAAAGTAATCCACAGCGACAATGATGTATTTGTTCCCCCTATCTGAACTAGGTTGCATGTCATGTAATATATCCCCCACTTAGTTAAGGGATACAATGTAATGACGGAAAATAATGGAGCAGGATGCGATCACATCTTTCTATTGTAAAGCTGACAAGGATGACAACATTTCATGGCTTCCACACAATCTTTAAATATCGTAGGCCAGAAATAACCAGCATGTAAGATCTTCTGGACCGTTGTTAACCTGGATAAATGACCCCCACATGCTCCACTGTGGGCATCATTTATAAGAATCTCATCCTCTTTGTGGGTAAGGAACTGACACAAAACAGATTCTACCCCTCTATGATATAAAGTATCTCCAATAATGACATAGTTTTTTGCATGTGTGCATAATTTGCATCGTTCTTCCTGCGAAAAGGTTGGAGGACACTTCAGAGTTTGGAGATAGACTAGTATATCTCCATACTAAGGGTTAGAGGTGGAAATCAAGAAGATGTGTGTTGGTGCTTAGGGAAAACCTAGGTTCTTATACTTTTATCTTCAAACCAACAAACAGACCCACAGTGTTGGCCCTTTCGGCAACAACCTGCGAACAGGTTGCAATCTCACCCGAAACAGCTATGGGGTGCTACAGAATCAGGTTTCTACAGGAAAAATAGGGATATTACTGTACCTTTATCCTTAATAAATAATGATTATGCAATACAGAGCTTCGACATTCACTTAACTAGCTTCGCAATTATATAAAAAGATAGTTTCTTGCTTAACAGTTTCTTGCTTAACCCTTAACTGGGAATTCACAGCGAAGTTATTACTTAACAATTTATCTTATTTTATCATTCACCTACTTATCAAATGCATAAAACATAATAGAAGCAAAATAAACAGAACCACCACAACACAAGATATATGTGGTTCACCCCCAGTGTAGGGGTTACATCCACAAAACTATGTTTTATATTCAACCCTTTACAAAACACACAGTTATGATCTGCGCACTCAGCTACAGATCTTATCAGCCACCCAAAACTGTGCACTTAGCTGCAGAACCTTGCCTACAAAACCCTCTATGCACTCAGCTGCTGAGGTCATCCACGCAATCAGCTGGGACTTAACCTTTCTTACAAAACCCTCTGCACACTCAGCTACAGAGGTCATCCACGAACTCAGCTGGGACTTAACCTTAAACCCTAAAAATAGGTCTTAGCTTCTTCGCATCAAATTATCATCATAACAAAAGCGTAACCTCACTCCTTTACATAAGTGGCTATTTATACAAGTGCACTATTACAATACCATGGGCTCAAACCATGGGCACCCAAAAACCATGGGACATTTACAAAAAGAGGGGCTTCGACCCAACCCCGAAACCCCTAAGACTATTTTGGGCCGCAACTCCACTTACAAGATTCACACCAAAACCTCGGAGTTGCCAAAATTAAGGACCTTAAAGGTTCAAACCCCAACAAGACCCTAAGACTCACCAGTGTCCCATCCTGGGACACTCAGCTGCTTTTCAGGTGGGAGAATCTTGTTGGCAAAGATAGTAAACTGCCTGTTGAGGCCGCGCATGATATCGTCGGTGTTGAAATATTGTAACTTCAAAGAATATTCTTTATGTATCTTTTGTGGTCCCCGATGGTCCAACTGGAAGAACCACTTGTATTACATTGTACCCCGATGCTCCTAATCGGAAGAACTAATAAGAGTCATGAGGTAGTCCCCTCTAATTGTAAAGGTGGGTCATCAGCACCCCAGTGTGGTTACTTGAGCCTACATGTGTAACTCGAGCCTACATGAGTTAACTTAAGCCGACATGTTAATTGAGTAAAATTTAAGTAAACGGATGAATATAAATAGAGGTGTAGTGCTCCTCATTTGAGACACACACACTCACTTGGAATAGCGCACTTATGGAGGAGAGAAGTTGCTGGAGAAGGAGGAGAATCAGGTTTTTGATCTCCTTGTTGGTTTTACCTTTTTCCCTTTTTGGGAATCTATATTGAGGAAGCTTTTTCTGGGTTTTTCCCTTTAGGGTTTTCCCAGGATAAATCTGTGTTGTTCTTGTGATACTGTTTCTTTCAGTGATCCTGTTTTATATGCTTTTATTATGACAAATAAAATGATATACTGATGTCTTAGCTAAGCATATGAAAATTTAACATGGTATCAGAGCTAACCTGAATAGGGAAGCTTTCACAAGTTATAGAAGCTAGGGATTCTTATTTTTTGGTTCTCTCTCCACAATCAATCAGCAAAAGAAGGCTAGGCTGACTCTCCTTTGAAGGGTGCATCGTTCTGTCGAAGTGGAATTCGATTCCGAGCATTTTCAATTTTCGATGTGGAAATTAGGGCTTTCTACAGAAGAGGAATTTTTGAGTGAGACCAGCATAGGATTGTTCTCCTCATCAAAACCGAAGTTTAGAGACCTGGATCAAGAATTTTGGTTGGGTGAATCTCTGGGAAAGTCAAACCCTAGTTTGACCCCGAGCTAGAAAAACCCTAAATACTAAAACTGCTACGTTTTGGAACATTCACTATATTTCGAGATTGGAGAAGGATAAGGAGCGGAAAATTGCAGGGGCCTAAGATAAAATCCTGATGAACACTGTGTCCAAAATCCATCTTCAGATTCGCTGTATTCCAGGAGATATGTTCTCTCCAAGTTAGGGTTCCAGCCTCTTCTAGAATTCATCCCTAAACAGGACACCTGGGGAGAATTGCAATATCTTGGGCTAAAGAGGTCCAAATGGAATTCCTAAATTTTTTCCAGAAATTACATGGACTTTAATTTTGGTGGTCCTAATTTCAGACTCAGAAGATGAACCAGTGACACTTGGCATGCCGTACAACTTCGCTGTTCTGAACAGTCCTGTAACAGGTCACCATGGGAAAAGGATCATAAATCCCAAATGGTGAAACCAATTCTGATGAAATATATGGTGGTGGATCAGGGACATGTGAGGTTACCTCACTTAAAAATTTCAGACATAGAGGAGTAGAAATTTAGTAGATATCACAGAAACAGTAACAGGCATTTTTGCAGAAGAAATTGGAAAATTAGGGCTTCCTGTTCCGGGAGCTTCCCTCCACTGTTTTCAGAAATGGAGTACATTGGACAGCTCCATTTGAAGAGATCTATCTGTCTAGCCAATTAGATCTGAAATATTCCAAGTTTTTGAAATTAGGGTTTCTGAGACAAACCCTAGATCAT
>LPNX010139041.1:43254-83916 GCA_001517045.1 Pseudotsuga menziesii | reverse complement strand
TGTATCATCCTTGGGCACCTTCCCTAAAGTGATCCGGAGACCTCGGTCTTCGAGAATGAAGAGGGATTGTATCATCCCGGGACATCTGTCCATAATAGATCCGTTGACCTCTGTCATCGAGAACGTGATGGGATTGTATCATCCTTGGGCACCTTCCCTAAAGTGATCCGGAGACCTCCGTTTTCGAGAATGAAGAGGGATTGTATCATCTTGGGACATCTGTCCATAATAGATCCAGTGGCTTTGGTCCTCGAGAATGTGGTAGGATTGCATCATCCTTGGACATATTCCTAAAGTGATAGGGAGTGATTATCCCGTAATTGTATCCGGTGACTTCGGTCGTCGAGAATGTGGTAGGATTGCATCATCCTTGGACTCAAGTCCTAAAGCGATAGGGAGTGATTATCCCGTAATTGTATCCGGTGACTTCGATCGTCGAGAATGTGGTAGGATTGCATCATCCTTGGACTCAAGTCCTAAAGTGATAGGGAGTGATTATCCCGTAATTGTATCCGGTGAATTCGGTCGTCGAGAATGTGGTACGATTGCATCGTCCTTGGACTTAGTCCTAAAGTGATAGGGAGTGATTATCCCGTAATTGTATCCGGTGACTTCGATCGTCGAGAATGTGGTAGGATTGCATCATCCTTGGACTTAGTCCTAAAGTGATAGGGACTGATTCTCCCGTAATCAATCCAGTAACTTCGGTTGTCGAGAATGTGGTGGGATTGTATCATCCCTGGACTTTAAGTCCAAAAGTGATCCAAAGACTTTTAGTCTTTGAGTTGTGGATTGCAGGTTGTTGCTGATGATGATGATGCCGTACTGATCGAAAGATCAGAATATGATGATGATGACATACTGATCTAAAATATTAGAGTATGACGATGATGCACTATGATTATGATGTTTCTGATCGAAAGATCAGAGTATGATGATGATGTTTTTGATCGAAAGATCAGAATGTGATGATGATTATGATCGACAGATCAGAATATGATGATGATGATGTTGCTGCTGATCGAAAGGTCAAGGTGCTGAAGATGTTGTTGTTGATCGAAAAGTCAAAGTGCTGAAGATGTTGCTGATCGAAAGTTCAAAATTCTGAAGATGTCGTTGCTGATCGAACAGTCAAATTGCTGAAGATGTTGCTGATCGAAAGGTCCAAGTGCTGAAGATGTCATTGCTAATTGAAAGATCAAAATGTTGAAGATGTTGTTGTTGATCGAAAAGTCAAAGTGTTGAAGATGTTGCTGATCGAAAGTTCAAAATGCTGAAGATGTTGTTGCTGATCGAACAGTCAAATTGCTGAAGATGTTGCTGATCGAAAGGTCCAAGTGCTGAAGATGTCGTTGCTAATTGAAAGATCAAAATGCTGAAGATGTTGTTGCTGATCGAACCAGTCAAAGTGTTGAAGTATGTCGCTGCAAATTGAAAGATCAAAATGCCAAAGATGTTGTTGATGATGAAGACTGAAGATTGAAGATGAAGACTACATGATGTTGAAAAGCTTCCAATGATTTATAGATGTGTTACCCTGCTAATGTTGATGATGTCCGCTATCTCTACTATTGTTGTTGTTGATGTAGAATACCCTTCTCGTTAAGGGGGAGTGTTGAAATATTGTAACTTCGAAGAATATTATTTATGTATCTTTTGTGGTCCCCGATGGTCCAACCGGGAGAACCACTTGTATTACATTGTACCCCGATGCTCCTAATCGAAAGAACTAATAAGAGTCATGAGGTAGTCCCCTCTAATTGTAAAGGTGGGTCATCAGCACCCCAGTGTGGTTACTTGAGCCTACATGTGTAACTCGAGCCTACATGAGTTAACTTAAGCCGACATGTTAATTGAGTAAAATTTAAGTAAACAGATGAATATAAATAGAGGTGTAGTGCTCCTCATTTGAGACACACACACTCACTTGGAATAGCGCAATTATGGAGGAGAGAAGTTGCTGGAGAAGGAGGAGAATCAGGTTTTTGATCTCCTTGTTGGTTTTACCTTTTTCCCTTTTGGGGCATCTATATTGAGGAAGCTTTTGCTGGGTTTTTCCCAGGATAAATCTATGTTGTTCTTGTGATACTGTTTCTTTCAGTGATCCTATTTTATATGCTTTTATTATGACAAATGAAATGATATACTGATGTCTTAGCTAAGCATATGAAAATTTAATAGTCGGTTGCTTTCTCTTTCTCCACTATCTCCTACAATGCTGCTGTTGATGCTTTGTTAGCTTTTTCCTGTGCAAATGCATAGTACTCCTTCAGGATTTTGAGTTGGATGTCCGTAGTAGTGCTCAACTCCAAGGCCTCGTTAATGAGGGGTTGCACAGAGTTCACCAGGAGTGTTTCTTTCCTTCTGCATGACTCAATTTCTTCCTAGAGCTCATTGCTCTACTTCACCTTAAGCATCTTCTGCATAGGAGGCAATGTCTTAATTTCTTCCTTTACTACGTTCAGCTTTGTCTGTCGCTGCTTGATGGTTTCCTGCAGCTTTTTGACTTCTAGTTTATCCTACAATTTTTCCCAGGCCTCAACACTTTCATCTAGTAGTTTTGATGTACTGCTCACAAGATCTGAGATCTTCGTTGCTGAAGCCTGAATATATCTATGACGCTGCTCCCTGACCTCTAGTGGGCTCTCCAGAATGATGCGAAGTTGAAGCTCTGCAATCTGAGCCTCATGTTCGGCTTTCATCTTCTCAATCTCGCTTCGAGACTATTGTGCATAGTCTTTCAGCTTGACTATTCTTTGCTCCGGTTCATCTTCAGCCTGCATATCAAAGTCAGGGAGACTTCGACACGCCTCATCCAATACTCGCGCTAGTGAAGCCTGCTTTTTTTCTGCTTCCCTATTCTTCTGTTCAGCTTCTTCCAACTGCACTGTGAGGCTCTCACTCTACTTTGTGGTATTTTCTATCTGCACGTGTGAGTAGTTGTCGCATTCTTGGATCTCCTTCATGATTGCTAACTGACAAAGATGCAGCTCCGGCATAGACAACTTGGTGTAATCGATCCCAACTGTCATCCTCATCTGTGAGTGAGATGCTGCGTCAGTTATTATGAGGGCTGCACTTGGTACTTGACCTCTATTGTTTCTTGTTGGCCATTGCCTCATATCTAGCTGCATGCTTACTGGGGCACTGCCTGCTGCGGCGCCAGTCACTAATTTTTCCGCTAACTCCTTAAGTTCTTCAATTCGCTGCTCTACGCAAGTGAGTGCATCGAGGTGAATAGCTGCAAACTCTGCCCACTTGCTAGATAATACTACTATGGACTTCGTCAGATTATGATCAAGCTCTTCCATTGTCATGGTGGGATCTTCGATGATGTTTTTTCCCTTTGATGCCTTCGCTTTCTTTCTGGGCTAAGGCTTAGTCACTTCCTCTGCCTTTGGAGACTTGTGCTTATCTGGGCGGTTAGGATTGGAAATTGTCTTGACCGATTCCTCTTCTTCTTCATCATCTCCGTCATCTCCGCCCTAGTCATATTCACTCTGCTGTGACTCATCTTCGCTTTCTCCTAGTGGGTCGTCCTGCTGCGGCTGACTAGGACCTTCGCCCACATCTGTTACTAGAGGAACTAGTATGTTGGGCCTTGTTCCTGCATCCTTCAGCCATTCAGCCGACCAATGATTGACTACTATGAGGATGTCTTCTTCAGTTACCACGTATGGTAACTTCCACCATTTGTGTTTGTTATCTGCGCAGGCCTAGATGAAGACATGATGCATGTCAACCCTGAAGTTGGCCACTCCCGTATACCGAGAGAATAGCTCATTACTGAGCCGTGTTGTTTTCAGGATCTCATATGAGATACTCATCGAATAAAAGGCGAACACGTAGTTCATCATCTACTGTAAGGATTTGTCCTGTGAGACCCAAAGAGATGCGTACCTTGCTGTGCCAGGCATCTGCGGAGGCACATCAACAAACTGTGCCTCGGTAGGTTCTCTCCATCCTACCAGTGCAATAAGCACTATCAACCATGAGTAGTGAAAGGGTATACCTTTCTCCTGTGCATCGTAGAAATCTTTGGGGAATTCCCATGCAATGTACTCTGCCCATTTGTAACTGTATCCTTTGGCATAGTTCGTAGCAATACTGACAATCCGGGCAAGTACTTCATTCGGTTTGCACTTCCGCGTTAGCTTGCATGCTAGGAGCTCTGCAGCGAAGCAAATGTTTTGATGCTGAATTGTCGAGGTCTGATACCCTCACTTTCCTTTTGTCAGGCTGAAGTGGTCCTTCATGTGCTGCGCCAGCTTCGTATATTCATGTTTTCCTACAAATTCAATCCCAAGATCAGGCCCTTCCTTCGGCAATCCTGTGATCCTATGAATTAGCTCTCCATCAATGGCGATTTTCTTGCTTCCTATCCATAGGTGCCCATCATGCACTAATGCCAATAGCTTCTTGACTACCATGGTAACTTGCATGCTAGGACCAAAGTTGGGGACATTCAGCATCTTCAGCAAGCCAGCTCGCCCCAAGCCAGCAGCCCACTGCTTCACTTCAAGCAATGTCGTTCCATCCTCCGGATAATGGACTGCGTGCAAGTATTTCCTTGGGAAAAACTGTGGAAATTTCCCACGATCATTCGTATCATGGTCTGTGTACTTAAGCCGGTCTAATTTTCCTATCATTGTGCTGACCAACTTCACACCCTGTGGCAGCAAAGGAGTGCGTAATGTGAACTTGGTTGTTTGCCGAGGTGGCTGGACTCCTGGTCGAACAGGCGGAAGATATGGTGGATGCTTCGATGCAACATTCTCATCCTCACTGAAGTCTTCACAACCTTCAGGTGGGAGCTCTACTAAACCAGAAGGTTTCATCTTGGGTTCCTCTGGTGTCTTTCCTGGCGGCTTGTGTCTTTCCTTGTTTCGCTTAGAACGAACTTTGGATTTAAATTTCTTTATGGTTGATCATGCCTGCATTGGCTAATTCGACGTTGGGGGATTTTCTTCACGAGGTGTTGATGTAGGTGGGTTGCTCATAAGGTTCTACAAACCCCTCTGTTTGAATTCTCTCAAAAATTCCTGGACTTCGTGATCAGTAGACATGGACTCAAGTCACAAAAATGGGTAATGAAAAATTCACAGGCCTGGGTGTCTTCTTATGGAATCCAACGACCAAATATACCATAACTGTGCATTAAAGACACCAAATCTGACAGAGCAAATGTAGATCTTGTCCAAACGGTGCTAGATTTCCCAAAATCTCATAATTGCAAGTAGTTAATGCAGTTAACATACCGGCGTCGCCAAATCTGATGCTTTTCTAACGGTTGCATTTTAAGCTTTGACACACCTTTCCTCTTAGGCCCAACTACTAACTTCAGCTTCGCCACAATAAGGACCTTCGACAGAGCTTTGAGCTTCGACCCACGACTGAATTTCTTCGACACCTTGCTAAAGATTTCTGAGAACAGCTTCATTATAGTCTAGTACCCAATTTCAACTGTTCGTGGTACTTAGACTCTTCGTCTTGCTATTACTTCTGATCAGGGGGTACAAGCTTGTCCCTGTACTTCTTTAATCTACTTCCATTCACCATGGAGGGAAAAATTTCTCCATTCAATTTAGCTAACTGAACTGCACCACCATCAGTAACTTTCTAAACTATGTATGGTCCTTTCCAATGTGTCTTGAATTTACCTGGGTACTTCATGAATTTACTGTCATACAAGAGCACAAGATCACCATTTTGGAAATGCTTCTTCTTAATATGTCTATCATGCCATGCTTTTTCTCTAGCTTTTTGTACTTGCTGCTGGAAACCTACAATGAATCTGTCTTCTTCAAAGTTCCATTATCTTCACCAACCTTTCATTCAACATAGCTGGGTCATCCATTTCTGTGAAGGAAGATATTCTGAGGCTAGGAACAATGTACTCCATGGGCATAACTGCTTCTTGTCCATATACCATCCTAAAAGGTGTATGGCCTATCAACTTCTTGCAAGTGGTTCTATAAGCCCATAATACTGCTGGAATTCTAAGATCCCAATCATTTCTGTTAGCATTGAAAACCTTCGTCAGAGAGTGCTCAAGAATCTTATTAAAGGCTTCGACAATTCCATTTGCTGAGGATAGTAGGCAGTACTCTTCTGATGATATACTTGAAATTCTTCGGTCAATGCTTCAATAGTATTATTCAGAAAATGTGATCCTTGATCACTCATAAGAATTCTAGGACATCCAAACCTCGACAAGATATTTTCAAATATGAACTTTGCAGCTGTAGCAGCACTACAGTTCTTGATTGGTTGAGCTTCATCCCAACAAGTAAGGTAATCAGTTGCTGTAATAATGTATCTTGCTCCAGATTGCTTTGCAGGGGGATTGATTGGTCCAACAAAATAAATAGCCCACTTGTCAAATGCTTGTAAATTTACCAATGGAACCAAAGGCATCTCATCCCTCTTGGATGGCTTGCCTATTCTCTGACAGATATCACAGCTGTGGAAATACTCTTTTGCATCCTTATGAATCGTAGGCCACCACAATCCGGCTGTCAGAATCTTCTGTGCCATAGCTTTTCCTGCATAATTAGCTCCTGCTGCTCCAGAGTGTGCCTCAGCCAAAATCAATGGATTTTCATGCTCCAAGACACATCTGCGCAGTATTTCATCTGGCCCCATCTTATATAGTTGTCCTTCTATCAAGGTAAAGTCAGTTTCTCTAACCACCAGCTGCTTCTTCTGCTGTGTTGTCATCTCAGAGGGTGCAAAACCTGTAGACAAGTACTGAACAATATCCTGAAAATAGTCATCAACAATCTGGATGGCAAACAACTGGGCATCAGGAAGACCTTCATCCAAACTAGTGGGCTCTTCGCCTGACTCGAGCCTCAACAAGTGGTCAGGCCCCAGGTTAAGTCTTCCTAGCTTAACTATGATCTCAAAGTCATACTCCTAAAACAAAATCAGCCATCTGCATATCCTTCCACCTAACACAGGCTTGTTAACCAAATACTTCAAAGCAAAATGGTCAGTGAATAACTTAAAATGAGATCCTAATAAATAATGTCAAAATTTCTGTAAAGCATAACCATAGCTAGACCTTCTCGTTCTTTCATAGTATAATTATTTTCTGCTGTGGATAGTTTTCTACTTGCAAAAGAAATAGGGTGATCAATGTTACCTTCACCTAACTGAGCCAATACTACACCTAAAGAAATGGAAGATGCATCAACATGAACATGAAACTCCTTATTCCAGTCAAGGAATACTAAGATAGGGGCAGTTACCATCTTTTCTTTCAAAATGTCCAAGCTTTCCTAACATTCAGGTGTCCACTCAAACTTAATATCTTTCTTCAATTTATTTTCCATAGGGGCGGTAATCTGAGCATATCCTTTAATGAATTTCCTGTAATATCCAGTATGACCAAGCATAGTGCAAAGTTTCTTAACAAACTTCAGAGGTGGCAAGTTCACAATAATAGCTATCTTCGCAGGATCCACCATCAATCCTTGCTTGCATACAATGTGACCTAGCAGAATTCCAAAGGGTGCAGAAAAGATACACTTCTTCAGGTTCAATGAAATCTGATGCTCTCTACACTTGTCTAGAATAAGTCTTAAATTGGCTATATGATCTTTCAATAAACCAAAGATAGTCCAATCATCAAAGTAGACTTCCAAGAACTTATGAATAAATTCCTTAAATGTAGATATGACTACTCTGGAGAACATAGCAGGTGCATTCTTCAATACAAAGGGCATAACAGTATACTGAAATGATCCTATTTCTGTAGCGAATGTTGTTTTATGTCAATCTTCTGGAGCAATTCTGATCTGATGGTAACCCGAAAATTCATCAGTGAAAGAATACACTTCTTGACCTCTGACGTTGTCTAAAACTTCATCTGTAAGGGGAGTAGGGAAAGGATCATGTAAACAGGCATCATTCAGCTTCCTCAGGTCAACACAGATTCTGATTTCTCCCTTGGTCTTCTTTTCTTGTACCACCATAAGGCTTACCCGTTAGGACTCTTCGACAGGCTCAATGATTCCTGCAGTGAGCATCTTATCTAGCTCCATCCTGAATTTTTATTTATACTTAGGGTTCATCCTATAAGGGCGTTGCTTCATAGGCTTTGCATTAGCTTCCAAAGGTATTTTTATCACTCTTATATCACCATGGATACCTTTCATTTCTGAGAACTTCGTCGGAAATAAGTCCTGATACTCGTGGAGAAGTTCAGTCACTTTGCTCACCATTTCTTCGTCCCAATAATCTCCAATGGTAGCATACTTAGGCATTTCTTTTGATCCAATGTTTACTTTCATGGTCTTCAAGGGCTGAGTTACTTCTGGTGATTCGACTACTGGTCCATGTACTTCGCACTGTCCTTCTGAATCGGGAATATGGGAATATTAATGTTGCGAGGATCATTGTCTTCATCAATGGCGAGGTTATAGCATTCTACTACATTAGCTTCTTGTTCCTTCCAATTATGTTGGTGCTCGACCACTTCTTTATCATCAAACACCTTAGTATGGATCACCCTAATGGCTACGTCAAAAGCAGGGCAAAATTCATTAATAGAAAATGTGAGCACAAAACTATCAACAAGGCTATCCCAACTTACAGTACCATGGAAAATCTCCACCTCCGCATACCAGTTCTTTGCTATAGGTTCCAGAGTGTGTGCAAACCGATGTACCCATTCTTCACAAGTTACATGATTCCATGCTTCATAAAACTGCTCCAAATGTTCATGAGGGCTAGTCTTACCATTAAATCTACTTCGTACCTCCTGAGGTTGATCCATGAATCTCAGGAGAAATAAATTTTGACAAGCTCTCCAACTATGAATATACTTTTTATGACGATTCCACCATCTGGCAGCTGTGTCTCTGAATACTGAATCTAGAGTCTCGATTTTCTATGAATCTGGTACTTGCTCTGAGAATTGTACAATAAATTATTTTGGGTCTGTCAAGCCATCAAAAGTAGGTAAGACTCTTGTCTATGAGCCAACCCATCCGAGAAACTTGGAAATTCTTGCACATTGATGTCCATGTAGCTCATAAAGTCGATTCTACCAATTCTCTAGGCCTTCGTCTGAATCAGACATGCAAGAAATGTCACACTGCCAATCCATTATACCTTCAGCAGTAGGATTAACATAGTATTCTTCTTTAGCTGTGATGTTGTAGATATTATCCAAAACATCCTGATCTTCATCTCTGACTGGCTCTGTATAGCTTTCTCCTTGAGAAGGGTCCAGTGGTACTATGACTCTCAAGCCTTTTCCTTCAAAAGTCATATGTCTATTCTTAAGGTTGATTACTGCATAATTGTCTATTGCCCATTCAATTCCTAGCAATGCTGGATAAGGGTTTCTATCATCAATTATTTCAATGAATTCAAGGTACTGACTCCATCAATATCCATTGGTACACTAGGGAATCTTCCCAAGGGCACAATATTCTGCTGATTGGCTAATCTCAGCTATATAGGGGACCATTCAAGCATAGGTTTTCCCATTTGTTCCCATGTCTACTTAGTAAGGACATTCACTTCTGATCCCAGGTCTAAAATGATATCAGTCATGTCATAATCTCCTATCTGAGCATGCAATCTCATTTCTCCTCCCTTCCTTCTAACTCTATTAACAGTTTTTCCTCTATCAGAGCTTCGCTGAGGTTCGCAAGACACGATAACTTTCTGTAACTCATTCAAAGCATTCTGATTTCTTAATAGCTTCATACAACTCTGTAAAAATGATGTCAGTGTACTTACTTGATTCGGCGAAGCTTCTTGGAACTGTAGATGCTGTTGCATCGTTGCTACTGATGTTCTTGGATCAACAAAGTCTTTTTTAGCTTCCATAAATGTTCCTTTTTATCTTCCAACATCGAAGGATAGAATTTTATATGGGGTCTTGCGGACCCAAGCCTCGTCAGGCTATTTCTCCTTATTCTGTACCTGCGTCAAAGCTCCACTCCTTGTAACAATGTTAAGGGATGGGACATGTCTTTTCTCTACAACAATCATCTGAACATTCTGAGTAGGAGCACCATTTCTTTCTTGTATCTTGGCTATCAACTGAGGACATTTCTCAATCACATGATCGACTGCTCTGCAATATCAACATGTCGTAGTTGGGTTCTGACAATATCTAGCTACATGTCCTGTATGATTATAGTTATAGCAAACAACCTGGCCTCGACCTCTTCCAAACATACCACCACGAACTTGACCTTTGAAATTACCTCGACCTTGTGTACTACCATGGTAACCATATCCATCATTGCCTTGTGCATCGGGTTGTACCCTATAAGCATCATAGGTTTTCTCTCTCATGAGGTCAAAGCTGCGACATTCATCTTCGTTGTGTCCAACTGACTTATAGAAATTGTAGTAGGGATTCTTAGGTACTTGAGCATATCTCTAGAGCAGATAGCAATCTTCAGGTTGATGCTGGCCAGTTGTTCTATGGATCTCACAATATAGGACATTAGGGTTAAACGGGTTCGGTGCACCAGTATTCAGATAATTTCTTCATGCAGGACACTGTTCTTTGTCATGACCTTCTATCTTACATCGTGTACACCAAACCTCTTCTCGAAGAGATTTACCTTTTTTCATGTCGCAAAGCTCCAAATCTATTTCTGCTAATTGTGCTTATATTTGGGATATTCCAAAATTATCTCCAACAGGAGTTGTTTCAAGTTTCATAGCAATTTCCAAATCATTTTGCTTATCAACAACCTTCTATTGCATGAGTGGAGTCCTAATATGAGGCAATAGCACTACAATGAACCATTCTTTATGTTGTTCTGGTCCAATGGTGAAACTAAATTGATCCAACAGAACCTTGAACCTCTGATCAAAGGTCCAAACTGATTCACCTCACTTCTGTTGAATTTCTTTCAGTTCAGTTATACATTGTGACTTTGATTTAGGATTCTTGAATTATTTAATCATTGTTGTTTTAATATCAGCCAAGACATGGTTCTGAGTACTGGAAAAATTCATAAACCAGGTCAAAGCTTGGTCTTTGAAAGAGGTGACCAGCTGCGCTCTTCTTGTATTTTGATCCATAATATTCGTAGTAGTCCAAACAGCTTTGCATAAGAACCAAAACTGTTTTGGATCCTCTGATCCAGTTCCTTTAATGACTAGGAGTTTGATATCATCATTCACGTGGGCCATATTGGATTGAGGGGGGGAGGGAGGGGGACTGGTAATAGGGGGAGGGAACTTACTGAGGTAGACTGACCTGCAATAGGACTACTCAGGCTAGGGTTACTTTCAGACTGCGATGGGTTCTCAGGGATAATAGATCTTCGTTGCAGAGTTATAGAAGGGTTTCTAACAAAAGGGGTTTCTTCAGATTCAGATTCTTTTGGACTTACTGGGCTATAATCAGTATTTTGACCTAGGGTATAGGATCCAAAAGTTCTCTTGTATCTTTTACCACTTCGCAACAAACCACTTTGCTCATCGAAGTCACTTTCGCTTCCAAACATAGGTTAGTAGCAATAAATCTAGCAATTTAATTCGATAAGCAATATGTCTTTCTCAGCCAAGAGCATTTTAAATTTTGGACTAAATGAATTCAGGTATTTACCCCTTGGTCCTTTGAAAAACTGTCATTCAGCTTCACTGAAGGAAGTACTTGTGTCGATGGCGAACTCCGTCACAAATGCTTCAAGGGTTCACGTCGTCCAAAAATCAACAGCTCATGATATCGTGTTGTTTACCCTTTTCAATATATTAATTCTTGTCGGGGTTCAATCAGGAAACTGATCTTCCTTGAATTTTGTCCTTCTTTCTGTCAACCTGGATAACCACTAGTGCAATTCTATGTGGATACTACCAAAGAAAATTTCATAAATATCAGAAAAAATGTACCTTTGCAAGAAGTCATCTGAGCTACGACGAGGATCCTTATTTTCTTGTTCAGTAAATTTTAGATAGGTATCTTCAATCCAGTCACTGATTTTTTTTACTGAGGCCTCCAAAACATATCCCTCCAGGTACGACGTAGATCCCTCTTGAAGCAGATACTGAGTTCAACCGGCAACGGAACCAATTTGTTGGTGCTAAGGGTAGATCCGGGTTCTTATACTTTTATCTTCAAACCAACAAATAGACCCATAGTGTTAGCCCTTTTGGCAACAACCTGCAAACAGGTTGTAATCTCACTCGAAACAGCTATGGGGTGCCACAGAATCAGGTTTTTGCAGGAAAAAGAGGGATATTACTATACCTTTAGCCTTAATAAATAATGATTATGCAATACAGAGCTTTGACATTCACTTAACTAGATTCGCAGTTATATAAAAAGACAGTTTCTTGCTTAACCCTTAACTGGGAATTCACAGCAAAGTTATTACTTAACAATTTATCCTGCTATATCATTCACCTACTTATCAAATGCATAAAACATAACAGATGCAAAATAAACAGAACCACCACAACACAAGATATACATGCTTCACCCCCAGTGTAGGGGCTACATCCACAGAACTGTGTTTTATATTCAACCCTTTACAAAACACACAGTTCTGATCTGCACACTCAGCTACAGATCTTCTCAGCCACCCAAAACCGTGCACTTAGCTGCAAAACCTTGCTTACAAAACCCTCTATGCACTCAGCTACAGAGGTTGTCCATGCACTCAGCTAGGACTTAACCTTTCTTACAAAAACCTCTGCTCACTCAGCTACAGAGGTCGTCCACGCACTCAGCCGGGACTTAACCTTGAACCCTAAAAATAGGTCTTAGCTTCTTCACATCAAATTATTATCATAACAAAAGCGTAACCTCACTTCTTTACATAAGTGCCTATTTATACAAGTGCACTATTACAATACCATGGGCTCAAACCATGGGCACCCAAAAACCATGGGACATTTACAAAAAGAGGGGCTTAGACCCAACCCCGAAACCCCTAAGACTATTTTGGGCCGCAACTCCGCTTACAAGCTTCGCACCAAAACCCCGGAGTTGCCAAAATTAAGGACCTTAAAGGTTCGAACCCCAACAATGTGCTCATTGGGAATGAGTCTTCTTCAATGGCTACATCTTCTTCAAC
Organism: Pseudotsuga menziesii; assembly: GCA_001517045.1. Taxonomy (NCBI): domain Eukaryota; kingdom Viridiplantae; phylum Streptophyta; class Pinopsida; order Pinales; family Pinaceae; genus Pseudotsuga; species Pseudotsuga menziesii. The sequence continues at coordinate 70,855 of LPNX010139041.1, read as the reverse complement.
TGGAAATTCTGCAATAAACTCTGCAAAAACTAAGGATTTTTTGGATTTCGTGGATTGAAAATCCAAGTCAAACTCCTAGAGAATTACTATCCATTTGTTAAATTTGCTTCCAACTATACGTCGGGACAATACATATTGGAAAGGATTAACATCTACCACTACTGTCGTAGTCCTTAGTAAGATGTAGTGACATAACCTTTGAACAACATACACAACTGCTAACACCAACTTTTTGACGTGAGAGTACCTAAGTTCAGGGCTAGCTAAAGCATGACTAAGATAGTAGATGACATGGTCTTGGAGCTCATCATCCTCCTGGACTCGTACTACCCCTATGATCAACTCAAATGCAGCCAAATACAATCTAAAATCACAAGAGTAATATGGTGGACGCAATAAAGGTGTCAACAACAAATTTTTCTTTAATGCCTCGAATGCAAGTTGTGCGGTTTCATCCCATAAAAATGGGGTTCCCTTCTTCAATAGGTGCATGAAACCTTTCATGATCTTGGCATAATTCATGATAAAACATTGAAGAAAGTTAGAATTTCCTTGCAGGCTCTGAAGTTTCCTTATGGAACAAGGAAGAGGCAGATTTATGATGGCCTCAAATTTCAAAGGATCCACCTGAATACCTTTGTTATAAACAATGAACCCAAGTAGCCTACCTGACTCGACACAGAAAACAAACTTCAGGGGATTCAAGCATATTTTGTAATGTCTGCATCTTTCAAAAATTAAACGCAAGTGATCTGGGTGATTGATCCTCTTTCAAGAATGTGCCCAAAAATCATATAGGTAGGGTTTGACTATAGACTTGATGTCATGAAAGGAAAAAATCATTGCCTGCTGAAAGGTAGCCCCTGCATTTTTCATTCCAAAAGAAATTTTCTTGTACGCAAATGTACCTTAAAGACAGATGAAAGTTGTTTTATGTTGGTCTTCCCGCTTGATTTGAATCTGATTATACCCGAAGAAACCATCCATAAATGAAAAAACTTCACTCTCTGCACAAGCATCAATTGATTTGATCTATGAATGGTGTGGGGTAGTTATCCTTAGGACATGCTTTGTTTTGTTGGTTGTGGAGCCTAATCTTACAGATCCAGAGATATTATTTAGTTGTGTTTGTACCCTAGGTATATTGTGCACTCATTCCCCCTGCCTTGGGGTTCGGGGATGTGTGTTGGCCAACAATATCACAGACCCATGGTATTGGGTTAACCCTATAATTTTCCCATTGTATTTCCCATATAAAAGAAAGCTTTGTAAAATGACTGAGTATGGTATTGTATTGTATTGGAAGAGAGATTATGAGAGCATGAAGAGTAAGTGCAGCGGTTTTGCTGCAGGGTGTATCCCTTCATCTTTCTGGACTGTAATAAAAGGACTAGCAATTTCTTTGTCGATGTAGCCCATCATTTGGGTGAACCACATTATATATGTGTCTCTCTATAATGTTTTAATGTGTTTTGCATCTTGTTTATTGATTTAACTGTATATATGTTATTGCTCTATGGTCCTGTTTTCTAACAATTGGTATCAGAGCCAAAAGTTCTATTTGGTTGGTAAACTCACAGGAAAGAATGGTTCCTGGTTCGAGTGGGAGAAATGGTAGAAGAAGGAATTTTTAGGGCTAAGAAATTTAACGGCCAAAACTATCAGTTATGGAAGATGCAAATGGAGGACTATCTTTACCAAAAGAATATGTACCTTTTATTGGGTGGAAAAGCAAAACAGCCGACAGCTATGAAGGATGAAGAATGGGAGGTTCTTGACAAGAAGGCATTGGGAACAATATGGCTGATCCTAGATTCATCAGTGGCCTTCAATATTTTGAAAGAAAAAACAACAAAGGGTGTGATGAGTGCATTGAGTAAGCTCTACAAAAAACCCTCAACTTCTAACAAGCTATTTTTAATGAAGCGTTTATTCAATATGAAGATGTTGGAAGGTGGATCTATTGCTAACCATTTAAATGAGTTTAATACACTTACCAGTCAGTTAAGTTCTGTAAAAGTGAGCTTTGATGATGAGGTTAGGGCTCTTCTAATCTTGTGTTCATTTCTAGAAAGTCGGAATAGCTTGGTCATGGTTGTAAGTAACTTTGTCCCTAGTTCAAACACTCTTAAGTTTGATGATGTTGTTGGTGTTATTCTTAGAGAGGAAATGTGAAGAAAAATCACAGGTGAGACATTAGGTAATTCGTTAACCATGGAGAGCAGAGGGAGATAAAACAAGAGAGGAAGGATCCCAAGAAATTGCAGCAAGTCTAAAAAGGGAAGATCCAAGTCCATATTCGAAAAAATAGAGTGCTAGAACTGTGGTAAGAAAGGACATCTCAAGAAAGACTGTCGAGCACCAAAGAAGAAAGGTGAGAGGCAGCAAGAGACTACTCAGGAAGCGAATGTAGCAGATGATGTGTTACAAGATGCTTTGATTCTTCCATTAGATAATACTAGCAATTACTGGGTAGTAGATTTAGGGGATTCATGTCATGCTACACCTGATATGAAATTCTTTCATGATTATGTTCAAGGTGATTTTGGACATGTTTTATTGGGGGAAGATGAACCATGTAAAATTGTTGGAAAGGGTAAGGTATGGATTAAGTTAAATAATAGAAGCGAATGGCTGCTAAAGGATGTAAGGAACATTCCTGCTATGAAAAGAAATATGATCTCAACAGGGAAGTTGGGAGGTAGCGGTTGTTTGTCTACATTTGGAGAAATGTGGTGGAAATCACTAAAGGATCACTAGTAATAGAAAAATGAGATAGGGTAGGTATGTTATTGTTAAGAACTCATGTCAACCCCCCTCTTTTTTTTGTTGGTATATTTTGTCAGACGCATATGCTTTGTAAGTCATCCAATTAGTATGATGTATTATCCCACATTCATGGGGAGTAAGTAATAGTTTTTAAGCCATCCAGTTAATAGATTGCATTATCCCACATTCATGTGGAGTAATAGTTGTTTAGATTAGACTTAGTATATAAGTATGTGTTGAGGCTATTGAAAGCACGAACGAGTTATTTTGTATTGAGCTTGCTCAAAGAAGGTTGCCCCCTCAAAGTGGCCCGCGATCAATAAAATATCTTTTGTGCTCCAATATTTTTGTATTTTCATTGTTTATTGCATAAGGTTCTTCATATATGGTATCAGAGCACTTTCCTCGGCACAAGTGGGAAATGTTTTTTTTTTGTTTTCACAAAAAAAGGTCAAACTTTGGCTGAAAATTTTAGATCAATTTCTAAAATTTTTTACATAGAATCAGAAGAAACAAGTTGCATATCTGAATTACTCTTTCAAAAATACGTAGTTTCAAAAAAAAATCATCTCATTTGGAGTTCTAAAAATGGAGATATTGCAGATTTAAAATCAGCAATTTTTTAGAATTTCGGTGACGGCTGCGAAAATTGCAGAGCAAAAATCTTTTGACTGAGTGCCTAGATTTCTATTCCAATTTCATGGGTAGAAGCAGAGTGGTTAGTCCAGTTCCGAAAACAGACTATAATAGCGATTCTAAGCAATATAGATTAGGTTATGCTCATTTTAAAAGTTTCGTCTCAAAACCCTAGCTCTAATTACGGGTTTTTGAGCATTGGGTGGAATTTCCGCCACATTTTTTCTGGCACTTTGATTATTGCAGTAGTTCTTCTTCTTACAATGGTATTTTTCATTTGGATCAGGGAATAAACCCTATCCACTTAATTGTGGGAAGTACTTAGGCCTAGCCCTAAAACTCATTGTGAAGAGTACCACAGGAACCCCAAAGTAGCTGGCCATTGAGAGGACCTGTGAAGTGAAAAGGGAAATGACCCCCACTAGATTGACTAGATTCTCATCCGTGAGGAAAACCAAAGAGCTTTCATTTTTGACCAAGCGGTTAGCAGTTTTACCTGCGCCATGAAGTGAGGGGTATTGCCCCAATACTCAAGCCTGAGAAAGCCTTGGTGGCCGAGTGACTACCTTTGAACCAATTGGAAGCCAATTACACCTACAGTCCATCTTTATTTACAGTTGATAACGTGTAGAATTTTAACATTGTCATAGATCATTTACTCCAATTCCTGTTGATAAACTATAGCTTCTAGCATCGCCATAGATCAATTCTTCAGAGACAAAAAAAAAATTGTTTTTCAGCCATATATTCCTTGATTTATCTCTATTTTCCTTGAAATTTCACTGTCACCCCCGTGCTACATTTTCTCTCTCTTCCAAATTTTCCAATTCCTTCATCCCACCTCTGAAATTCCCATTTTCTGCTTCTTGTCCCTAAAAAAGTTTCCAAAACCCCGTAAAACCCCAATTACCCACCAAATTTTTCCCAAATCAAAAGTCTCCTTTTTTAAAACCCTCTCCATTTTTGTTTTTCTACCCATTACTTTAAAAAAAAAAAACTGCTTATGGTTGTTACCTGCACTGGAGCAAATAAACAAATGGAAGAAGAACTTGCTGCCATCAGGTCCAAACTTGAGGATCTAGATAAAAAAATTCTCGGCCTCAATCATCAGCATTCACCCATGGACAACCGCCGCCAGCCTGAGTCTTCTACAAACACTAGGTTCTCATTGTTTCGCCACTACCGTGGGTCAAATATGGATTTTCCTCGCTTCAATGGTGATGATCTGACTAGATGGATTTATAGGGTAGAACAAAATTTTAGTCTGCATAACACTTTTGATTTCAATAAAGTCCCACTTGCATCCTTTCATTTGGAACATGAAGCACTTCAATGGTTCCGTTGGTACATCAAGGCTCATGCCGAGCCAAACTGGACAGATTTTTCCCAAATCCTCTTGCAGCGATTTGGTCCTCGTGCTTTTGATGACTTCACAGGAGCACTCACCAAACTTCACCAAACTAGCACTGTGTGGGAGTATCAGACAAAATTTGAGAAACTCGCCAATCACACTGAGGGATTGCCTGATGCATTCTACCTTAGTTGTTTTATCAGTGGTCTAAAGGATGCAATACACTCTTAGGTTAAAATGTTTTACCCCCAAACAATGATGGAAACCATCGAGTTGGCTAAGCTAGCAGAGGACAAGATCTAGGCTCAACAACACTCCAAATCCACTCTTGTTCCATTCAGACCTATGGTTCCTCAAAGAACCCAAAATCTGCCAGCTCCTAGAACCACTACTATCAAGCATTTGTATGAAGTAGAGATGCGGGCACGTAGGGAAAAATAACTTTGTTGTAATTGTGATGGGAAATTCACCCAAGTACATCAATGCACTGAACAAAAGCCCTATCTCTTGGATGTGATTTATCCACCTGCACTTGAAATTTGTGATGCTACTCAGGATCGAGTAGATGATCAAGTCGACATTCAATAGCTTCATGTTGACCCTCATTCTCATGATGAACACCCAGAGATATCTCTCCATGCATTAGCCGGAGTCACCACCCCACAAACCATGTAAGTTAAGGGTTTCTTCAAGAATATTCCTCTTACAATACTCATTGATTCTAGTAGCACCCATAACTTTATTGACCCTCGGATTTCCAAACAAGCTAATAGTTTTGTCCATCCTTGCTCTATCTTTAAAGTCATGTTTGCCAATGGGAGCACCTTACCTTGCAAAGGAAAGTGTCGCAATGTGTGTATCTCTACTGGATATTATAACTTGTGCTCTAACGTGTTTTCCATGCCTCTAGGAGGATGTGATGTGATTTTGGGAACTCAATGGTTACGCACACTTGCACCCATCTTATGGGATTTTGCTGAACTATGGATGCAATTTTCAGTCAATGGGAACAAACAAAAATTCAATGGCTTACAACCAGGTTCTCTCAGCATCATCAGTTCCCATCGCATGGAAAATATCCTTAAGATGAATTCACATGGTGTCATTGCTCAACTCCATTTCATTCAGATGCAACCTTCAGCAGTCTCAACTACTCCCTTGGATCTTTCATTCTGATGCACCTTTCAGATGCCTTATTTTTCCAAGCTCTTTACTCTTGAGAGTGATGCTTACGACAATGGACTCAGGGTTGTCCTCTTTCAAGATGAACATCTCATTGCCTTCACCAAAAAATGAAATTCTAGAAATAATTTATCCACCTCTACATATGAGAAGGAAATGATGACTATTTTGCACACAGTACAGAAGTGGTGGCCATCCCTCTTAGAGAATCCTTTCGGCATCAAGACTGATCACCAGAGTTTGAAATATTTCCTGGAACAATGGGTCTCATCCCCAACACAACAGAAATGGGTTATCAAACTCAGGGATTATGACTATGAGAAGGCTCAGGACAATCTTGCGGTGGATTCTCTTTTCCACACATTTGATGCCCATGTTTCTCTTTCAGTTATTTCTATGCCTATTCCAACTTGGTTACACTCTCTTCAGCAAGGTTATGTCAATGAATCCTCATTATTTGAAGTCATCCAACAGTTGGCCAGTAACCCTTATGTGGTACCATATTCCTCTTGGGATGGATTTTATCTAAGATATAAGGGTCTTTTGGTGCTTCCCCAGAGCACAGACCTAAAACATGCGGTCTTTTATGAAGTCCATGCTTCTCCATTGGCAACGCACTCTGGGTTCATCAAAACATATGAGCTGGAATGCTGTAACTTCTTTTGGAAGGGGGCGCAACACGAAATTCAACATATGGTTTCCAAATGTGTTCCTTGTCAGCACCACAAGGGTGAAACTACACTCCATCCATATATCACCTCTTTAATCACACAAATTTTCATGGCCTAGATATTCCTTCTTCATGGAATCCCTTATTCTATTGTCTTAGACCGCAACACAACTTTCACAAGTCATTTTCACTTCCTTGACACCAAACTGCATATGAGTTCAGTTTATCACCCACCAATAGAGGGTTCGACTATAGTCGTCAATAAATATTGGGAAACTTATCTTCGCTGTTTCACCTCTGAAGAACAACAACAGTGGGAAAAGTGGCTCCCTCTCGCTGCATGGTGGTACAATAATTCCTACCACACTGCATCTAAAATGACTCCATATAAAGCAATTTATTGTCACACACCTCCAGTACTCTTCCCATCCACCCCCAGTAGTTCACCAGTTCAAGCAGTTGACATGGATCTTCGAAACTGACATCAGATTCTTCACCTCCTATAGGACAATCTTCACCTGACAAGAGCCCGCATGAAACAACAGGTTGATCAACAACATTCTGAGCGCACTTTTCAAGTTGATGATATGGTTTTTATTTGTCTACAACGTTACAAGCAATCCTCTGTGAAAGAAAAATGGCATCAAACACTCGCTCCAAATATCTCAGGCCCATATCTAGTTCTTCAAAAGATTGGGTATGTTGCTTATAAATTGGCACTTCCTTCTTCTTGCATTCAGCAAGTGATCGGCGCCAACATCAGCGCACAAATTGTTTTACCAGAATGGGATAATGAAGGATCCATCATTTTGAAGTCAGAGGCCATCCTCAATAAGCGTACTTGTCTGCTTCTCTCTCAATCCATCACAAAGGTCTTCAATTTAGTGGCCCATCATGCAATATAAGATGCTACATGGGAAGCGCTCCTTCAGATTCAACATTTGTTTCCACATCTAAAGCTTTAAGGAAAAATATGTTTCTAAGGGGGAGGGGATTTTAAGAACCTATGTCAACCCCCCTCTTTATTTTGTTGGTATATTTTGTCGGACTCATATGCTTTGTAAGTCATCCAGTTAGTATGATGTATTATCCCACATTCATTGGGAGTAAGTAATAGTTCTTAAGTCATCCAGTTAATAGGTTGCATTATCCCACATTCATGTGGAGTAATAGTTGTTTATATTAGACCTAGTATATAAGTATGTGTTGAGGCTATTGAAAGCATGGAAGAGTTATTTTGTATTGAGCTTTCTCAAAGGAGGTTGCCCCCTCAAAGTGGCCCGCGATCAATAAAATATCTTTTGTGCTCCAATATTTTTTCATTCTCATTTTTATTGCAGGAAGTTCTTCATAGTTATATTTAATTCCTCATAATATTGATTATTCTATCTCTCTAGCTTCCACAGAAATAGGTGCAGCGCTGTGGAATCATAGGCTTGGCCACATGAATGAGAAGGGGATACAGATTCTCCACTCAAGGAAACTGCTTCCATATCTGAAGCAGGTAAGTTTGGAATTCTGTGAGAACTGTGTTTATGGAAAACAAAAGAGAGTTAGATTTCTCAGGGTTGGGAAACAAAAGAAGAGTGAAAAGTTATAACTTGTCCATACAGATGTATGGGTACCATCTCAGGTACAATCTCTTGGTGGCCCTCATTATTATGTTACTTTTATTGATGATGCAACTAGAAAAACTTGGGTTTATTGCATTAGACAGAAATCTGATGTGTTTGATACTTTTAAGAAGTGGAAATCTTTGCCTGAGAATGAGACAAGAAAAAGTTTGAAATGTCTCATATCTGATAATGGAGGTGAGTACTGCAGCAAGGAGTTTAATAGTTACTGTTCACACAATGGGATTCGCAGAGAGAAGACAGTCCCTAGAACACCACAAGAACATGTTGTGTCAGAAAGGATGAACAAAACGATCATGGAGCATGCAAGGTGTATGAGATTGCATGCAAGGTTGCCCTTACAGTTTTGGGTTGATGTTGTAAACACTGTTGTTTATTTAATAAATAGAGGGCCTTCAAGCACTTTAGATGATGGCATTCTAGATGAGGCATGGACAGGTAAACACGTAAAATACTCATTTTTGAGAACTTTTGGTTGTGAATCATTTGTCCATATTGATAAAGAGGATAGAACAAAGCTTGAGGCTAAATCCAAGAAATGTACCTTTATTGGATACGGGGTTGATGACTTTGGTTATCACTTATGGGATCTTAAAAATTGCAAAATAATAAGGAGTGGAGATGTAGTATTCAATGAAAAGGTCATGTACAAAGATCAGTTGCAAGGAAAGAAAGAAGAAAAGGAAAACACAGAGTACACAGTGCTTGATGAAATCAAAGAAAATGAAGTTCCAAAGGCACCAGACAATCAAGAGCAGCAACAGGTACCTAAAACTCCTGCAACTGTAAGAAAGTCTACTAGGTTAAGTAGACCCCCTGAACGATTCTCTCCTTCACTGTATTATTTATTGATGACTGATTCTGGTGAACCAGAATGTTATGAAGAATCAATGCAGGTAGAAGCTAGAAAGAAGTAGGAGCAAGGCATGGATGAGGAGATGGACTCATTGGTAAGAAACCAGACTTGGGATCTGGTTAAGTTTCCTACAGAAAAAAGGGCATTGCAGAATAAATGGGTTTACAGGTTGAAGGAAGAAGATGGAGGCAAGAATCGGTACAAGGCTATACTTTTTGTAAAAGGGTTTGCACAAAAGAAAGTTATAGAATTTGATGAAATATTTTCTCCTGTTGTTAAAATGACTTCAATTAGAACTATTTTAAGTCTAGTGGTGGTAGAATATTTGCATCTTGAACAGTTAGATGTAAAAACAGCCTTTCTCCATGGGGATTTGGAGGAAGAGATTTATATGCATCTGCCACAAGGGAAGGAGAATTTGGTTTTCATGTTGAAGAAGAGCTTGTATGGCCTGAAGCAAGCTCCAAGGCAGTGGTATTTGAAATTTGATAATTTTATGATAGAACAAGGTTATGATAGATGTCATTCTGACCACTGTGTTTATTTCAAGAGGCTAGATAATGGAAGATATATTATTGTTATTGTATGTGGATGACATGCTTGTTCCAGGGTCTAGCATGCAGGATATAAATGTGCTCAAAAGAAAACTAGCTAAATCATCTGTGATGAAGGATTTTGGTGCTTCAAAGAAAATCCTTGGTATGAGAATAACAAGAGACAAGAAAAATAAAAAATTGACATTGTCTCAAGGTGAGTACATAGAAAAGGTGTTGCATAGGTTTAGAATGCAGAATGAAAAACCAGTCAGTACACATTTGGCTAGCCATTTCAAACTAAGCAAGGATATGTGTCCAGAGACATAGGAAGAGATAGATTACATGTCCAAGATTCCCTATTCATCAGCAATTGGAAGCTTGATGTATGCCATGGTGTGCACAAGACCAGATATTGCACATGCAGTGAGAGTTGTGAGCAGGTATATGAATAATCCAAGTAAATAGCATTGAAAAGCAGTACAGTGGATTCTCAGGTATTTGAGAGGTACCACTTCTCATGCATTATGTTTTGGAGGTTTAGACATTGTTCTACAGGGATATGTTGATGCAGATATAGCTGGTGATAAAGACAACAGGAGGAGCACCACAGGGTATGTGTTTACTATGGGTGGAACAACAATAAGTTGGATTTCAAAACTGCAATAAGTTGTTGCACTTTCCATAATGGAAGCAGAGTATGTTGCTAATACAGAGGCTAGTAAGGAGATGATTTGGTTGCAGAGGTTCATGGAATAATTGGGTAAGAAACAGGAGAATAGTAGGCTGTACAGTGACAGCCAGAGTGCCATTCATCTTGCAAATAAATCAACCTTCCATTCGAGGACTAAACATATACATATCAAGCACCACTTCATAAGATCTGTTCTAGATGAAGAATTGTTAAAGATGGAAAAGATACATACTAGCCAGAATCCTACAGACATGTTGACAAAGGAAGTAACCAGAGAGAAATTGAGTTCCTGCTCAGTTTCTATTGGGGTTCAAGCATGAAGGTGAACACAAGAAATTTTCCAAGTCCAAGGTCCAGAGCATAGTTCATCAAGTGTAGCAGCAGTGGAGTTGTCGTGATCAGTCTCTAAGTGGGTATTGTTGGTTGTGGAGCCTAATATTCTAGATCTAGAGATATTATTTATTTATTTTTGTACCCCAAGTGTATTATACACTCATCCCCCTTGCCTTGGGCCTCAGGGAAGCACCCCGGAGATATGGGGGTTCGGGGGCGGAGCCCCCGAGAAATTTTTTTGGGATGTGTGTTGGCCAATAGTATTGCAGACCCATGGTATTAGGTTAACCCTATAATTTTCCCATTGTATTTCCCCTATAAAAGAAAGCATTGTAAAATGACTAAGTATGGTATTGTATTGTATTGGAAGAGAGACTGTGAGAGCGTGAAGAGGAAGTGCAACAGTTTTTCTGCAGGGTGTATCCCTTCATCTTTCTGGACTGTAATAAAAGGATTGGAAATTTATTTGTGGATGTAGCCCATCGTTTGGGTGAACCACGTTATATCTGTGTCTCTCTATAATGTTTTAATGTGTTTTTCATCTTGTTTATTGATTTAACTGTATATCTATTATTGCTCTACGATCCTGTTTTTGAACATGTTTAAATCATGAAAGTCAGTACAGAAATGTATCGTCCCTTGATTTTTGTCAATAGGAACATGGTTGGATACCCATTCTGTCAAAGCTATTGGGTAAATAAAACTAGCTTCCAGTAGCTTTTCAACTTCATCCTTAATGGTTGTCGCTTTACGTGGATTGACATGTCTAAGTTTTTGTCAAACTAGTTTGGCATCAGGATAGGTTCGGATTTCATGTTCGACTATCGATGGATATATGCCTGGCATATCCTCATATGATCAGGAAAACACATCGCAGAACTCCTTAAACAAGGCCATATAGATAGAAATATCCTCTGGAGAGCAATTTGCACCAATATATACATTTTCCACAATGTTGGGATTCATAGAGATTTTGATAGGAATAGTAATGGAAATGTTTTCCATATTTCCCTTGACAAATATTCCCTCCCTTGGTAAGGGATTAACTGGTATATCAACATCACCTTCCAGTCTCATATGGAACTCTTGATTTTCAATCCTGCTTAACTCTAGAATAAAATAGTATCTATCATGATGATCTTCACAGATCTTATCTCATCTGCTCATAGATTCCAAAATGGCTTCATCAAATTGAAAAAACATGTCTAAGCAATCTTCAATATGTAAAGAGTTCTCTGCCCAAGCAGGAAAATAGGATTCTTTTAGCTCCTCTAAGACTGTAGGAGGGACCTAAATGGGATCAACAACAGTATTAATGACAGCTTGATAAGCTACTTCCACTGCTAATAAGGGCACTTCAGGTTCATGACAGGAAGGAAGAACTCAAGGATCTGTTCTATCGACAACCGTTGTGATAGACTTCCCTACACTAGTAGAACCTAAGTAATTAATCGAGGCTGGGATATTGAATATGCCTATTAATGATGAATACATTCCAGCACCTAAGCTCTATGAAACAGGTTTGACCTTATCAACCAATGGCACTGTGGACTCATTAGTTTCCATGTAGCCCTTTCGAGTGAAACTGAGTTGGTCTACTGTAACCAACTTCCCTTGGTGTAGAAATACTACCACCCAAAGAACGGCCGATGCAATTGTAGACATGGCATAATTCCAACTTCTCCCCAAAAGAAAGTTGCAATCCAATGGTGCATTAATTACCTCTACTTCAACAGACACTGTCTTCCCTTCCAACTTTAACTCGAAAGCTGGTAGGATACCATGTAGATGAAATGACCTTTTGTCGAAAGCAGTAAGTAGGGTTTTCGATGGGACTATCTCTGGATATCCAAGATCCTTCCAGTAAGACAAGGACATGACACATGTGGAAGCACCTTTGTTAACAACTAACCTTCCAATTGTTTTTTTTCCATTGATGACATCTATTGACAAAGCCACATGATAAGTCAGGCGAATTTTGACATTAGACAAATTAAACTTCACCACAAGGCTCGACAAATACATAATACCTAAGGCTGCTAAGAGTGCATATCGTTGGGCGGGACAACTCTATAACACCTCCAAAGCTGACATTGCGCAAGGGGTTTGGGTTAAATCTTCAACTACAGAGTAATTGGTTGTATCCCTAGCATTAGGATAGCGCAATGTTTTCTTGAAGACACCCTTTGGTACCTTAGGCATAGTTTCAACAGGTTTTTCAATTGTGAGAGGGTTATAAGTTTCACCTATAGACTTACCCTTCTCGGGAGCCTCCATCTCATATTTCTTGTTTCTAGTCTAGAGTAATGTATGGGATAGAAACATGTTGATATAATTTTGGTCAAGGTCATTGGGAGTGCCCCCTGCTACATTAGAAGCTGAAGCTGAATTCTTCCCTTGGGGAAAAGGATCCTTTAGGACATCCGGTTATTGATTTTTGACCAACTTTTGAGCTTGATCCATAAGGGGAAATTGATGGGTCATGTGATCTTCTTGGCACAACTTATAGGGTAATTTCACCTTCTTCTTCTCTTTTTCCCCCCCATCAGCATTATTTGTGGGTTTTGGCTTTTTTTGCTTTCCCTCACCTTTCTTCCCCTTTTTATTTTTCCCACTGGGCTGTTGATTTCCCTTTTGGGAGGATTGAGCAAAAACATTTGCATTTTGGGATGAGGGGGCATCCTTTGCTTCCTCCGTCATAGAGTGCTTGATGGACAACTCATGGAGTTGTTTTGCCAAAGATTCTATAGTGGGAGATTTAACTGAACCAACCCAGCCATCGACATGGGGTCCAAGCTTAGTTTTCTCGACACTATGTGTTGGCCTCGATGCATCAGGGATAATTTCATATAGAATCCCAGACTGAGAGTATATCAGATCCATTTTCTGGGCCTTGAGGATAGCCTCTTCCTCATTAGTTACTTTTGAAGTGGATACATCCTTAGATATATATGACAATAAGGACTTAAGGAACCATTTTAATGAAAACTTGGGAGGGATAGTGGCTTTAATGAGCCTCTTCTACCTTCACCACTCTTGGATGTGATCTGAAATGTGAGTGGCTTTGTCCTGCCGAAAGGTGTACAATAATTCTATGCTAGCGTCATACCAGATAGGAAGTTGGAAATGGTTAAGGAACACATTAGCTAAGTCCCAAAAAATACCAAATGCGGTAGAGGGCAGTTCAATGTACCACTTTGTTGCAGCACTAGTCAGATTTCTTTGGAACAATCGCAATCGAATGGTGTCATCATTTAGTGAGTTGGAAGAGAATCACAAGTGAAAAGTGGTGATATGAGCCCTTGGGTCTTCACCAATTTTTCCTTCAAATTTTGGAATATCTGAGGGTAACTTGGTAGGGATAGGTGGCCAGGTGGCATCATGTTTCACCGGGTCATTCATTAACTTGGACAAATCTATCAAGTTCAAAGTTGCCATGAAAGGAAGCTTGGGCATAATTGGAGCTTGAAAAATACCCACTTGGGAAGTAGAAGGACTTGCCCCCTGGTTCCCAAATGTAAAGGTGGGGTTGTCCCTAGCTACTGGTTGCAAAGTAGTCAGACTACTTTGAAAAGGATTCCACCCCTAAGCCAATGGATTACTCATATGTGGTGCAGTGTATGTGGTTTGAGCTACTCCAGTTGAAACTGGAGTTTGGAAAATAGGAGCAGGTATCCCTCCACTAAAAAGCGAAAAATGAGAGCTCGTGAAAGTAGTTGAAACAGACATTTGAAAACCTTGACCATAAGGGTTAATGTTTCTGAAAAGCACCCCTACATATGCAGGTGTGGGGCCTACATATGGAGTGGATGGGGGAATGTGCCCCCCATTCCAAGGAAAACATTGGACAAATGAAGAGGATCCAACAAGACAACTTTGAGTAGTGTGTGCAAAAGAATGTGAAGCAGAAGGTACACTGGGAATCCTAGTGACCACCCCACTAGAAATGCCTACTACATTTGTGGAAGCCGATGGTTGAACCACTCGACTAGCTGGAGTTAAGGGAGTAACAGGTATATTTTTTCTAGGGGTGCCAACCGGGGGAGGTGGCACTCCTTCAGCAGGAATAGATGAGATGAGCGTAGAATAACTATCTCCTGCACTAGACATTAGTCTACTCACAGAAACACCAATCACAGGTGAATTGAAGGGATGAACCTGGATGATCACAGGATCATTTAGGTCAGTAAGAGGTGAATTAAATTTTCTCACAAACTTTCCAGCGTGCAAGTATTCTATCTCTACTGTGGTTGTATCAACCTGGTTTGTCCTAAGTTCTAGTTCACCTGGAACTTCACTAATTCCTACAGGTTCAAAAGAGCCATATGTGTCTAATCTCCGCCTTTGAGGGGGTGGTGGAGGATCCACTGTGATAAATAGAGGAAGGTTTTGCAACCTTCTTGACCTTCTAAGAATTTGGTCCTCCACAATTGAAAATTGACTCTTCACACACCCTAAGGTCGGCTAAACACAAACAAACCACACAACAATCACTACAAAATTTCCTAAAGCCATAACATACACGAGGGGTATAAGATATGCTTTCCAGAAGAAAGCTGAGAGATAGTTACTTGGTGTCCTTGTAGATGTTCTTAGGCACAAGTGAAGGAATCACTCACCGCCCTCCCACACCTTCTACCAGGGTTACCTTCCAAGCCCGTCTAAGGTCAACCAGAATTATCCTTCTGGGGTACCTGTGTATGAACCCTATATGTCAAAGAGACTAAATGCTACCTCAACTATATTGAGAGTCTGCGGGGACAATCACAATCCTAGTTCATATGCATGGGCAGGGTAGAAAATCCGGAAACCCTGTCAACACCAGGCACCGCACAGGGCTAGGAGGGTGGTATTGACAAAAGTCCCCAAATGCACAAAAACCTTGGTCTACGCTTTGACAAGGAATCAGAGGGTTATCTCCTCAGTCCAAGCCTCCACACGGCCTCGTGCTTAAATCTCGTTTGAGAGGAGCTTCCCAGATATAATCAACATAGAAAATGGTTTAGCTATTGATTGGCCAACTACGTCTGAATTTAAACACTTGCGGAGAGTTCAAACTCCCTATTCCATAAGTCTAGCCTAAGCTAGTTGGTGTATGAGCCTATAAAATAAAACTTACTAATAATTTTTAAATTATATCATTCATTTTAAGGGTTGTTCTTAGTTAGAAGGTAAATGGTGTGAAAGACTATGATGTTATAGACTCGATAAGAAAAAGCAAAAGGATGTATAAAGCAAATTCCAAAGTAAATTGCAACTACTTAAATCAATTTTTTTTCTTTTTGCAAATATAAGCTAATGAAATTGAAATTAAGTGTGATAAAACTAAGACTTCTTTTTATAATTTTTGAAATTTTATTTGAAAATACTGAAAAGAAAATAACTAAATGCAACTAAATGCAAAAGAATAAAATGTTTTTCTTCATTTTTTCAAATTCTTCAAAAACTATAACACACCTAAATGCAAATGTTTGAGCAAGTTTGAATAATCAGAACATATAATAAACAAAATGAAGTATAAAAGACCCAAAATAATCAACTTCAACCAATCGGGAAGAAAACTTGGAAAAAGCCTGACTTGGAAAAACCATTAGAGGAAATTTGAGGTCTAAAATGGGCCTCCTAAGGAAAATAATAAAATAATAGTTAAAATAAGAAAATAATAGTTATTAATTTTGGAGGAAGAATGAAAAAAACTACTTTTTTTGTTCGTATTTTCGACATATCTCCCTATGTTTTTACTCAAATTCCGATTGGGCGAACTCATTGGATGTGGAATTTAATTCCACATCCAAGACATACCCACACTACATACTTTTGACAAACCCCGCTGCCCCAAAAATAAGAAATACCTGAAAAACGTGATGATGACATCATCATCACATTTTTTCAGGTATTTCTTATTTTTGGGGTAGCGATTGCCATCAAAAGTATGCAGTGTGGGTACACGTTGGATCTAGAATTAAATTCCACATCCAACAAGCTCTCTCGATCAGAATTTGAGTAAAAACACAGGGAGATATGTCGAAAATACGAACAAAAAAAGTAGTTTTCTTTTATGACAAATATCTCAATTCAACCATTATGGTTGGATCATTTTATTGAAATTCTATTGGTTCTTGAATTTCAACTCACAAAATTTACAGTTGGCACATTTTCTTATAAGGCCCATTTTAGACCCCAAATTTCCTCTAATGTAGTGAACCAAAAAGTCCACTAGATTCACTAACGAACAAGTGACAAACTGACACTACAAAATGTAGTACATAGTATAAAGTATCTAAAGCCCTGATCACTGACTCAGACACAAAGCATTGACCTTATAAACCAAGTAGGAGGACCAACTTCAAATCGCAAGATGAAAGAAAATTCAAACAAAGAAAGCTCAAAGGCTTGAAGACAAGAAAATGGTGAGACAAGCAAGACTTTAGACTCACAGAGTAATGCCACTAACAGAAAAACTCCAAGCAAGAAAAAAACCAAAGAAGATAGGGACAAGCAAACCCTACCCAAATTTTATGCTACTACAGGATATACGCGATTGTGTATATAGGAAACCCATGTACCATATGCTACTGTCTTATAGAGCAACCTACGTACACAAGGTCTTATATGCGACTGTGTATAACAGCAACCCACATATACAAATAAATGTTTTTCAAATAAAAATGAATAGTAAAGGTTTTTGGACACACTACACTATAAATCAAAGGCAAGATAAAAATTACTACACACATAATTAGAAAAAGAGCAAATATTGGTAAAGCACCTACAGGATGAACCCACATCAGGCTGGACTCCCCAATGGAGTAGCCAATTCTATTGCTCAAGATGTTGCACCCTTGTAACCTGGGGTCTAGGGTTACCAACTTACTACTAACTTACAGAAAATCAACTTTTATAGAGAATGGAAAGAGAATAGGAAGAAAATATTGGCTTACCCTATTAAAAACGGTTGATCCAAGCTTGATCTTCTCTCGCTCCAATCTTCTCCAAAGCCTCTAGGGATGCTTCTCTTCACCTACAAAGAGTCGATTCTTCAAGAAATATCTCAAACATACATACATCATAGGTTATATGAAAAGCATATTAATAATATAATTGAACATATTCATTGAACCAATATGCATGAGATAAACACAATACAAGATTGGAAGAAGAATTCTCTTTATTAAAAAGCAGTGAAACAAGTAAGAATATAACCCAACTTCTGACACGAGGACTCCTCTGTAACTAAAGGACTTTGAGTTTTGCTGCACCAAGATTTTGAAGATATACCACCAGCATAACTTTGCTCTCCAAAAATTGATTAATTAGCCCCATCCTAAGGACTCTATTTATACTTTGGGAAATAGAGAGGTTTTGAAGATTAGGATGGTCGAGAAAATTGGGATAGTTATGGATTAGGGCCCAACTAATCTCATATAATCATGATTTATATTTTTTAAGCTCGAATTAAGGTATACCCGAGTATTAATATAGCCAACTCGCGTATGATACATGTGTTCCTCAAAGGGAGCTCGCATATGCAAGGTATACGTGGGTTGCAATGCACATACCTAAATATGAGACGGGAGTTTCAATGAACATAGTTACGTATGCAACCCATAACTCAATAAAAATATATAAGGTTGGTTTGAGGATAATGCATCAAAGGTCATGCACATCTATAGTGTTTTTGCCACTTCAATCCTAATTTGTCCTTTTGTGTACCGACATGATGAATGTTAGCACTTGAACGGAGAAGTGCCTTTTTAGCTGATAACATCTGGGAAACAATCTTCCTCTATACTGTTGATGTATTTGTAACTTTAGAATATATTCACCTATATATATTATGTATTGTACCCCGATGTTATTCCGGGAAGTGTCTGTAATGTATTGGAGTCATGTCATGCCACGATGTGCCTATCGGGAGATTCAATAATGTAAACAAGTCATGTCAAGTCATTATGGCTAGCCCTCCTATTAATCAAGGGTTAAAATCCCCACAGTTATGGGGCCCTAGGGTTATTAGACTCTCCTGGAGAAGTCGTCCCTAGTGAGTTATTTTCAAGTCAAGAATTAGTATAAATAGAGAGTGAGCCTCTCTATTTATCACACATTCACTCACACTTAGTTGTAGCACATAACTAAGAGAGAATAAGTTGTTGGGACAAGAGAGAGAGAGACTACTGCTATCGAGAGATCATCTTACTATTTTTGGGGTTTTTCTTTTGGTGTTGATTCTATCTCTGAGCAAGTTGCGGGATTTTCTCCTTTATGGTTTCCCTGAGGAAAATATTTTGTCTATTGTCTCTTGTGCTTGATTGATGTGCTTATTATTCTCTTAGTTAAAGATCCTAATACAATGCTAGCTTGAATGATACAAATCTAACATAGTATCAGAGCTAACCTAAGAAGATGACACTATGTAGTTGCAGAAACTAGGGCTTCCTACTTTTTGAATCTCTCTCCATAGATTTTCAGCAAAAGAAGGTTGGGCTGACTCTCCTCTCTAGGGCACATCTTTCTATTGAAGCAGAATCTGATTCTGAGCATTTTCTATTTTTGACCCAACACTACTGTCGAAAATTAGGGCTTTCCATAGAAGTGGAATTTTTTATTGAGCCCATGCCTTGATTGATCTCCTCCTCAAAATTGAATTTAGATATCAAGATCAAACCTTTTGGTTGGACAGATCTCTGGGAAAGACAAACCCTAATCTGCTCCTGAACCAGCTCTACAGAAATTCAGCTCCAGATCTAGATCTGACATCTTAACCTGTTAAGATCTAAATATTCTACATTTCCATTTGAGGTTCTCTGTTAATATGTCTCATCATACCAAGCTTGATGAAAATCTTATGGGAGCTGATAAATTTAGAGCTTGGAAGTATAGGATCTCTTTAGTCCTGGAAGAAAATGAGTTGGCCTCTTACATCACGGAAGAGGTTCCAGTTCTAGAGGGAGATGAGGCTAAAGACTTACACCAGAAGAAATTGGTCACGGCTAAAAGGATTATTACTAATTCAATTAAGGATCACCTCATACCATAGGTGTCCTCCCTAAAGACACCTAAATCTATGTTTGATGCTTTAGGTGTCCTCCAGATCCAGATCACCTGACCAAACTGTTTGAAGGAAAGAACATAAACCGAAAGATGACCTTGAGGAACCAGTTGAAGAATGTGAAGATCCAGAATGTGGAGACCATATAGTTATACTTCACAAGGGTCTCCCAGATCAAAGAACAACTTGAAGCAGTGGATGAAGAAGTGGAGAATGCATAGATTGTAATGACCACCTTGAATGGTCTCCCTACGACATGGGACTCTTTCATTCAAGGGATTTGTGCCAGAAAGAAGCTAGTCAAGTTTAGCAGACTATGGGAGGAATGCTCTCAAGACGAAGCTCATATAGCAGCTTGAGAAGAAAATATGGGGAGTGAAGATCAAGCTCTCACAGTACACTATAATAAAAGCAGAAGAAGCTCTCATCACTCCAGCAGTAAGAACTTCCACCAGAAAGAGAACACTAGAAAAGATTTATCTAAATTCAAATGCTATACATGTGATGAAAGATGACATTTTGCTAAAGACTATCCTAGAAACAAGATTAACTCTCATAATAAGAAGGGAAACAAGAGAATACATCATGCTCATGCTATAGAATATGATGAACCTTCCACAAATCCAATCAAGCAAGAAAGTGATGATTCTTTAAGTGATGAAGAATATGTCTTGATTTCCGTCCTCACGGGATCTATCACACATGGAAGCAATCATTGTCTTATAGACAATGATGCTTCCAAACATATGATGGGATTCAAAGAATCCTTTGTGAAACTATCTAAACATGAGTCACCTCACAAGTTGAAACTTGGGGATGACTACCAATATCCAATAAAAGGTAGTGGGGAATCCTCCTATAAGCTAGACTCTAGAAAGTCTATGAAGATACAATATGTATTGTTTGTACCAGGGCTTAAGAAGAACCTCCTCTCCATATCTGCATTAGATGCAAAAGGAATGAGGGTTACATTTGTAGATGGCCAAGTTCTCATGTGGCCAAAGGGAAATACTATTGATGATGCAGTAGTGATTGGGGAACAAGAGGGAGGTCTATACAAATTGAAGGGCCATCCAGAAAAAGCCTTGGTCCATGAAAAAGTAGAGCTAAATGAACTTTGGCATAGAAGGCTTGCACATGTGCATTACAGAGCACTACCACTTGCAAGCAAAGTTGTTGAAGGTCTTCCAAAAATTCAAGAAAAACATGATGGATTCTGCAAAGGATGTGCAAAAGTAAAGAACACAAAGAAGACATTTCCAAGTAGTGAGAGCAAGGAAAAAGGGATCCTGGAAATCATTCACTCCGATGTATGCGTTCTAATGTCATCAAGTTCATTAAGCGGTTAGCTATAATATGTTTCTTTTATTGATGATTTTTCTAGGAATACATGGATATACTTCATGAAGAACAAAGATGAGGTATTCATCAAGTTCAAGGAATTCAAAGCCTTGATCGAGAACCACACAGAAAAGAAGATCAAAATTTTTTGATTAGATAATTATGGAGAATTCACATCAAATGAATTCAAAGCATTATGCAAAGATTTAGGGATTAAGAGGGAGTTAACCACTCCATAGAATACACAACAGAATGGGGTTGCAGAAAGGAAGAATAGAACGATCATGGAAGCTGCAAGGGCCATGCTTCATGATCAAGATCTTCCCATGCATTTATGGGTAGACGCTGCCAGAACAGCGGTGTATGTACAGAACCGTACTCCACACATAGTACTCGAGAACAAGACACCTGAAGAAGTATTTTCCGGTAAGAAACCAGAAGTCAGCCATCTCAAAATATTCGGTTGTCTAGTGTACATACATATTCCAAAAGAAAAGAGGACAAAGTTAGATCCTTCAGGAAAGAAGGGTGTATTTGTGGGATACTCTAAAAGCTCGAAGGCTTACAGAATATAATTCCTAGGATTCAAGAATATTAACATCAGCAGGGACGTAACATTTGACGAAGACACAGCTTACAACAAATCCAGAAAGAGGCCTACTCAAGAATCTAAAGAAACAGAGGTACCCATAATTCATGACACAACCATGAATGAAGAAATTCAAGAAGAAGATCAAGAAATAGAAGAAACTCAAGAACTTGTAGATCCACCTCAGGAGAAGAATCCTCACAAGAGGAAACCTACTTGGGTACAAGAAGCTATCCAAGGTGCAGAAAGATATGGGGCTCCAGAAGAAAATCACAGAGAAAGGAAAAGAACCAGGTCCTGGTCCGGTTATGTATCCCTACTATGTGACATTATGGATAAAGAACCTTCCAACTATGAAGAAGCATAAGAGAAGAAAGAATGGAAGAATTCTATGATCGAGAATTATCAATCGATCATGAAGAATGATGTTTGGGATGTTATCCCAAGACCAAAAGGGAAGTCTATTGTAACTTCCAAATGGATCTAAAATATCAAGCATGCTGCAGACGGTAACATGGAAAAATATAAAGCAATATTTGTGGCTCGTGGCTTCTCCCAAAAAGAAGGAATAGATTATGAAGAAAATTTTTCACCCGTAGCCAGATACACTTCCATCAGATTAGTACTTGCTCTGGATACAGTGATGAAATGAAAGATACACTAGATGGATGTCAAGACTGCCTTCTTGAATGGTGTAGTAGAAGAGGAAGTGTATGTGGAGCAGCCACTCGGTTTTGAGACACATGACAGGGATATTCATGTGTGTAAATTGAAGAAATCCTTGTACAGTTTGAAATAGGCACCCAAGACATGGCATGGCAGAATTGATGGCTTTCTATCCAGTTTGGGCTTTACCAAAATTAAAGTAGATTCAAACCTTTACTACAAGGTTGAAGAAGGTATCTTAGTGATACTCCTATTGTATGTAGATGATCTATTTGTAATAGGTATGGATGGGTTGATTACTGATACGAAGAGGAAGCTTGTTGTCGAGTTTGAAATGAAGGACTTGGGTATGATGCACTATTTTCTAGGCATGGAAGTGTGGCAGAATATGGAAGGAATCTTCCTCGGACAAGGGAAGTATGCAGTAGAGATCCTGAAGAGGTTTGGGATGATGGACCATAACGCCATAACCACACCTATGGCATCGAACCTAAAGCTATTGAGTGATGCTTCATCAAAAGTGGTTGATGCAAAAATGTATCATCAGATGATTAGGTCCTTGATGTACCTGACGAATACGACACCAGATATTTGCTTTGCTATGAACACCTTCAGCAAGTTCCTAATAGATCCGAGACATGTTCACTTGATTTTTGCAAAGCATATTCTGAGGTATCTAAAGGGTACAGTTGATTATGGTCTCAAGTATGAGGCGAATCAGAAGATTAACCTAGAAGGTTATGTTGATTTAGATTGGGTAGACAGTGCCATCGATAGGAAGAGAAATTCAGGGTGTTGCTTCAGCATGGGATCAGGTGTGATCTCTTGGTTTAGTAGGAAGCAATCCTGTGTGGCATTAAGTACAGTTGAAGCAGAGTATGTCGTAGCTTGTTCAACTAGTTGTGAGGCAGTATGGCTAAGGAAGCTACTATCTGATTTATTTGATCTCCAGTTGGATGCTACATGTATATATTGCGACAACCAGAGTTGTGTGAAGTTATCTGAGGACCCGGTGTTCCATGACAAGTCTAAGCATATCAATATCAAATATCACTATATCAGGGATATGGTGCAGAGAGGAGCAGTGAATCTCCAGTATGTTGCGATGGATGAATAGATAGATGATGTGTTGATGAAGCCATTGGCCAGAGTGAAGTTTGAATAATTCATGGAGAAGCTTGGTGTTCTCTAGATCAAGGTTCCCTCCAAAGGGAAGTGATAAGTTCATCAGCCATTCTAACATGGTGAGAGGATTGGTTCCTTCCATGGTTAAATGTAAGGGCTGACCCATTATGTCATGGTGAGAGGATTGGTTCCTTCCATGTCATATATGAGTGCTAAGCCATTCTGAGGTGATTGTGGGATGTTTTCTCACATGATCATATATAAGCGCTGAATGCCATTCTCTGAATGGAAGCACTTGGATAGTTACCAGGAATACTCAACCTAGAGCTGAGGGCCATTCTGATGTGACTATGGGATGTGTTCTCACATGATCAGATGTAAGTGCAGATCCATTCTGAGGAGACTATGGGATGTGTTCCCACATGATTAGATATAAGTGCTAAGCCCTTCTAGCATGGATACGGGATGTGTTCCCCACATGGAGGGATTTAAGCACTGAGCCCCTCTAGCATGGATACGGGATGTGTTCCCCACATGGATTGATATAAGTGTTGAGCCCTTCTGATATGGTTCTTGGATGTGTTCCTCCCATGGTCAAATATAAGTGCTGAGCCCTTCTGATATGGTTCTTCAATGTGTTCCTCCCATGGTTAGATATAAGTGCTAAGCCTTTCTGATATGGTTCTTGGATGTGTTCCACCCATGGTCGGATCTAAGTGCTGAGCCTTTCTGGTATGGTTCTTGGATGTGTTGCTCCCATGATCGAATGTGAGTGCTGGGCCTTTCTGACAGAGTTGTGGGATGTGTTCCCACATGGTCATATGTGAGTGTTGGGTGTGCCTTTATGACATGGTGTTGGATGTGTTTTTCTCATGCTCAGATGTAAGTGCTGGGTGGGCCATTCTTACTTAAGGTCAGATATAAGTGCTGAAGAAGACCCACATGGAGGCTATGCCTACAACCATCATTAAAAAGGGCTGGCTCTATAGAAATTCCTGTGATGAGAAGAATCAAGAGATAGCACCAATGATGATGACCCAGTGATGATCCAGATCGAGTGATGATCCGAATCCAGTGATGATGATCCAGCAGTGATGATCTAGATCCAGTGATGATCTACATCCAGTGATGATGATCCAGCAGTAATGATCCAGATCAAGTGATGATCCAAATCCAGTGATGATGATCCATATCGAGTGATGATCCAAATATATATGAAGGGACTTGAATATGAATATGACGAGGACTTGATGATGATCCAGATGATACAGAGAAGAAGAATTGTGCTAATAAATAATGTCGAGAGAATACCTTCCTAGTTAAGAGAGAGTGTTGATGTATTTGTAACTTCAAAATGTATTCACCTGTATATCTTATGTATTGTACCCCGATGTTTATTTCGGGAAGTGTCTGTAATGTATTGGAGTCATGTAATGCCCCGATGTGCCTATCAAGAGATTCAATAAGGTAAACAAGTCATGTCAAGTCATTGTGGGTAACCTTCCTATTGATCAAGGGTTAAAGTCCTTGCAATTGTGGGGCCCTAGGGTTATTAGACTCTCCTATAGAAGTCAGCCCTAGTGAGTTATTGTCAAGTCGGGAATTAGTATAAATAGAGAGTGATCCTATCTATTTATCACACATTCACTCACACTCAGTTGTAGTGCATAACTGAGAGAGAAGAAGTTGTTGGGACAAGAGAGAGAGAGACTACTGCTGTCGGGAGATCATCTTACTATTTTTGGGGTTTTTCATTTGGTGTTGATTCTATCTCTGAGGAAGTTGTGGGGTTTTCTCCTTTATGGTTTCTCTGAGGAAAATATTTGTGTCTATTGTCTCTTGTGTTTGATTGTTGTGCTTTTTATTCTCTCAGTTAAAGATCCTAAGACAATGCTATCTTGAATGATAAAAATCTAACATATACTGTTACTGCTGAATTGTATACTGAAATTGTGGTTATCTCCATCCATTCCTCCTCAAAGAATAGGGCAACGATTTACTATGGGAAAGGGTTCATTCTATTGGAAGCAAGTTACCAGTGAGCAGAGGATTATCACGAGGGAACTCAACCTATTTAATAAACGTGATCTCTACAGGAAGGAAATAACATAACGAAGGCTCACTTAAATTTCCATGGATAAGAGGGATGGAGTACTAAAGATATTGTGTTCACATATTTAATGTTTGCATACACTCAAGAGAAGCATCATTAGTCTATCTGGATACCCTTCCTCCAATATGGGCATAGCTCTCATGTAAACCCACTTCCATTGGGACCTATTCATCATCTACATTTCTACATCAAACTTCTACAACCCTTAGAGATTGACTTTCCATTATTATTTGAGATCTGCATGCACATAAGAAGGAAGGGACCAACACATGGAAGGTGCTCCTAGCTGAGTGTGGTACTCAAAGATTCCATTTCATTAAAGAATATTCATAAATATGAGTGTTTATATCAGGTTACTACAGCCATCAAGCAATCCACCCTTATCACTATTTGAGACGACGTGAACCATCAATCTAAGAAATTAATTATTTGCATAGCTGGTACATTCTTAGGCATTCGTTATCTTCATACTTTGGGAATCACCTTGATCACTAAAAACAGTTGTACAGTCATCTACAATTCAACTCGGTTAAGGCTTAAAAGACTGCCATCTCAATTATTGTTGTCCAAGTTACCTCTCTGATCATATCTGATAATTTTTTGAATTTACATTATTTCTACTCTGCTGTTATTTATGGATATATTTGCAATTTTTATGAAACTCTGGATTAAGTCTGATATTGGATACAAATAAACATCATTACTAAGTATAGATATTAGCAAGTCTAGTATGATAAGGAACCCTGACAGTGTGTTGTGAAAGTTCCTAATAATAAACCATATTCAAATGTTACACCCTCGTTTACAAACAAATTAGAGGTTAAGGAATGTATTGATCAGAGAATTGTCAGGAGTCATCAACCAAAACGCAAGAACAATCACAATAATCTATACCAGATTCAGTTTGGGATATTACGATCTTCAACCTAGGATTGTTATTTTCAGTCTTACTGAGTAGTTCTAGTAAGCATCTAATATTGGATATGGTCCGGATCAGCCTCAAAAATATGGTGGACACGAAAGGACATACCTATTCTAGATAAGCCTCTAAAATATGGTGGACATGAAGGGACATACCTAGTTCGGATCAGCCTCAAAAACTATGCTTTGCATTTTTTTATAAGAACTTACATAGAATACTGATATAACTAGAGTTCTTCTAGTAGAGATATTTAGATCACTGTACAATATGCTCATAAATTATGGATATTACGTAGCTAATACATTTAATATAAGTATTAGTAGTAAGCTTTGTACTCATTACTTAGCTTGATGCTTCTTCTTATTCCCATTAATTTATGGTGTTCATGTTCTCCTTATTGAAATAATGTGTTTACGGTAGTTCTTACTCGTGCTTATCTATGATGTTGTAGATAGAGATAGTTAACCTCAAAGTCAAATTTCTAAAATAAGAGTCACCATATTTAGATATGACCTCCCAACATAGTTTTATTAACTTCATAGTTCAATGATCTCTGAAGAATTTAAAATACCCACCTAACAAATAATGCTAAAAAATATGGAGCATGTATACCATGGCTAGGCCTTCCACTTTAGTACTGGCATAGTTTCACTTGGATCGAGTCAATGTATTTCTATTAAAGTAAACTTTATGAAATAATATTGATTCTCTAGGTTGTGCATGGATACCTCTCCAAACTATAATTGAAACATTATCATGTACATGGAATCCAACCATTCACTTAAGGAAAACTAAAATTTCCATCATTACTAGTTTAGTTTTTAGGATGTTAAGGATGCTTCACACTCCTTGTACAAATACATTCTTTGCTTTTATCTGTTTCATTCTTCAATTGCTCCATAGTATTCCTAATAGTAGCATTTCCATTGATGAACTGTCAAGAATACCCAATTTACCCAAGATTTAGTTTCAAGATATGGACATTAGTGGGTGGATTAAGTTACTAGTGACAATGATCTTAGAGGGGTCAACCAATACACTTTCATGAAGACGACATGTCCTATCATAATTCCAAAATGGGTGTACAAGATGCACATTTTGAGGTCTAATGAAATTCATAGCTACTGACACCTCTAAA
>LPNX010139041.1:0-42734 GCA_001517045.1 Pseudotsuga menziesii | reverse complement strand
TATATATATATATATATATATTCAAAAAATGTTGCAAGGGAAATCTAAGAGAACATTGCAAGGGCACTGGAATGTAATGAAATTGTACACATCAAATCCCCATTTAGTTGTGAAGGCCATATTATTTATCTTCTTTGGTAATACATACTTATTTATACCGCAAGAATCCAACTATAAGGAGTAAGTGTTATTTCTATCCTGCAACATGATCTAGCACCTTGTCACTAAAGGGTGTTGGAAACTAATCATGGTCATAAGTGGGGTGGGAACTAATCATGGTCATAATTGGGGTTGAGGTCTACAAATCAACAAATATTGGAATTTCTAGGGATCATGTCTTCTTGTCTTGAATCATAATTGGACTATTCAAATATGGCTCAGGAATATGAGATTTATAACCAATATTAATCTATTTTTTTTTTTACCCTCTATCTGATTCTAGGATTCAATATGTAGGTCTCCTTCCATCTGTTTCTCCACCACCATAGGTTCTAGAATTCATGGGTTGGGGTGGGGCAAAAACTCTCGATTTCAACAAGAAGATTCACTTTGTACAATCCCTTGACTGGTTTCTCTCCTACCTAGTAAGTGGAGAGGTTCCCCCTACCCCTAAAAGTAAAATATTCCATACCTAATAACATAGCGAAACTTTCTGAAATGCAAAATGAAATTATTATTAAATAATAAATGGTTTTCAGTACCCCAAGTGGACCATTGACATTCCTAAATAAACAACCCTTGAATCCATGTTTGTTTGGTTGTTTGTTTGTTGGGATAGCCGATCGTTAAAGGTCATTCCCAGTGGTTATAAATAATTTCCAATGAGTAAGTCAGACAGTGAGTGCCAAAGAGGTTACATTGCTATCCAGTCAGGGAAGGATGTTTCATCGGAAGGGTTTTGTCCATTCAATTTGAGAAGCCTCCCCCAAACGTTCAATTTTTGATGGCGAATGCAACATAATGGAAAACCCGTATTTGTAGAGGAAAATATATATGCAACTCTAAAAGCATTATTGAGTAATATTTCATTCATCTTTCATATTAGGGTTTGCAATTATTATTAAATAATAAATGATTTTCAATACCCCAAATGGACCAAATGGTGATTCTAGGATTCAATATGTAGGGTCTTCCCTTAATAGGATTGAAATCTAGATTTAGTTCGATTTTCATTTATCCTAACTCTCCTTTTATTCATTACATATCAATTAAAATATTAGGAAAGAGGTCAATTATTCTCCAAGGAAACCTCTTATAATGCTTTTACATCCCAATAATTATTGAATGAGGTAATTCCTACATATAATATTTGCTGTAAGTATTAGTAGTAAGCTCTGTATCTCTGCATTTTCCTAAATCAATTATTTTCAATTACCCACTACATTGCAAAGAATGAAAAAATGCATGTAGCAGGATATAAAATTCTGACCTAATTGAGCGGAAACCCCTTCGTCTTGGTATGAGGTGGAACGATGATGATGGTCAACTAAAACGAAACATGAAATGGGTGCCCAAACTCTATTTTCAAGCCCGAGAAGGCCTTACCAAGCATGGAAAACTCTTACCCTGCTTGACCGAAAAACCTAAAATGATGTGATGGGGGACTAAGCGAAAGCCCGAAAACCTCTTACCCTAACCAAAAAACCAGTGAAATGATGATGATGGACTAAGCAGAAACCCAAAAAGAAATTACCAAGCATGAAAAGCAACAACGTGGTTTTCAGGGTGAGAGCCTGAGAGCGAAAAACCAGAAAAATTATGACGATGGTCGGCTAAGCGGGGAGGGGGTTTGCATTTATATAGTTAAACATTTCTTGGCCAAGAGTTAAAAAGGAATCTATTCTCTCGGTCGAGAAACATTTTCGAGAGTTTAATGCAAAAATAATGGCAATACTCTTGGATGAGAGAATTTTAACCGTGGTTAATTTCTCATCTGAGATATATTACAACTCTCGGGAAAAAAAATATGTTGACTTTTTTCTCAGCCAAAAAATTGGAAATTATACAAAAAAAAATGATTTGTCACGGAATTGTTTCCCAACTTCATGATTTCACCCTTCAGGTGTCAAATATGGATGACAGAGTGCAACACATACTATGGGATCTCGGTATTGTGTGGTGTTGATGTATTAGACATTTTGTATTTCTTAGGATCATTTGGGACCTTGGAATCATTTTAGGAATCAGTTGTTTCACTTGGTTTATTATACAAATGCATGGGAGAACAATGTTCATTCTTGAGGTATTGGTTATAATCAGAATTTTTCAGCGAAAGCATGGTGGTTCTACATAAAATTTGCATGGTTCCTTGGACAATTTTGCAATAGCATGTTTGGAGGGAGTGCACATGTTCTTCATCACCCATGTTTTCAATTGCTTGAGGGTAAGCAATATTAGTAAAAGAAGAAAGAAACCAGAAAGATGTAGGAAACATAACAAAAAATAATTTTATCTAGTGAGGGTGAATTCATGAAGGCTAGTGGCTCCAAGGCAAGGAAACATCTACACACCTAGAATTTGAATTCCAAGAGACAACTCATCCTTTGGAGGGAAAAATAAGCAACTAAGGTATATAATAAGAGGCTTTCAACTCCATTTCACATCTTTTTTTCATTTGTAAATTGATCTTGAGGGTTGTGTAGCTTTCTTTTGACATGGGTGATGTGCCCCTTTTCTTGAGTAGGGAGATGCACCCCTGCTACTGCTAGTTGAATATTTAGATGGCCATTAAGGATTTTGGCATTAAACCATTCTCATATATTTTTATTACAGTTCACTTTCTCCTACTGGTCATTGGAAATTCATTTCAATATTTGATGTCCCACAGAGCTTGAATTTCCTAGTTTCATATCTCTTTCGGTGAATTCTCTGTTGTAATGAAGTTATCTATGGCTATTATTAAATCACCCTCATGATGTATTTAGTTCTTTGATGTATTGGATTTTAATATTGAAATAATATTCTACAAAAAATTATACTCTTCTCCTTCATGTTCACACTGTGCTTAGATTTCAATTATTTTATGACTACTTTTCATAATCTTTGTGGTAGAATGTATTGTGCTTAGTTATTTTTTATTTGTGAGTTGCTAATATTAGTTAGGAAAAATCCATATTGGTACACAACCTTGGTATGGAGATTCATGTCCCTCTTACTCTATTTTGGTTGACTTGGAAACTAGCTAGTCTAGTTGTCATGGTTTGGCCAACTCCTTCCAAATATTCCAACTAATCCATCTCGTGTTCATATTTGATTTATTTTGTGTCAATTAGTTGGCTGGGACTTTTTTGTAATCCATATAACTTATGCTTTCTCTTGAATCTTGTGGACAAGATGTAGTTTGCATATGTTGGTGTACCCAGGAAGCCTTGGAGTAGACTTCAACGATATCTTATTTCGAAATATAAATGGTCCCATTCAAGGTATTTTTTAAGGATTCTAATAGTATACTTAAGTATATTATTATAGGTGATTATTTGTTATTGGAAAAATCATATATATAGATAGGTAGGCGACTATTTTATATTGAAAAAATCATATATATAGATAGATAGGAGAATATTAAATATGAAACATACAATTTACTACTAAAACTTGTAATTTTTGGTGAATATGATGGTTAAAAACATATTTTATGCAAATAGTGATATTAGAGAGTAAAAATGACCACATCGCAAATTTATTTTTTGAAAAAAGGCCCAAAAAATAGTCAATTGGTGAAATTTTGCCCTTAAACTTTTCCCTGGTGTTAGTATGTTGTGCAAAGGATTCTTAAGCTAGCTCAAACCTATTGTAGTATGTTGTTTCACACTTTTCCTCACTCTTATCATATCCAAGAAAGTCCATTTGTGAGTTTTTGGGTGGGTTTAAAGGAGATTAGGAATAACTACTTAAACATTAGTTTTAATAACTAGTTCCCACTCTTTGAATTTTTTCTGATTTAAATTTCTATGGTTAAAGGTAATATTCCCAAATATTGTTTGGGGATATTAAATTTGGGATCTTAGTGTGTGGTATACAGAGAGTATGCCTCTTAAGTGCTCAATGATTAACAAGGGTAAGTTCTCATGCCATGTATTGTTTGCTTCTTAGTTCCATGACATTATCAATTCATTGGTTTTATGTTAGGCTATGTATTAGAATTTTTAGAGGCCGTGTTAGACTATAGTGGTGGGGTGATTATTCATGTGTGGTTGACAATTCAAGGGCTAAGCACTCACATAGGCGCTCTATGGCAAGTGTTTGATGTTTTTCTATAGTGTGGCTTGTATTAGAGGTATCTTTCTTCAATCTTGGTTTTAAAATAGCCAATATTGCTCATCAAAATCTAGTGGGAGTAAATGGTAGTGGTGAAATCAAGAAAATTCATCATATGAATATGTAGCTTAACGGTATGAAGGAGTCGGTATAATATATTAGTATACACTTGGAGAAGTAAGAAGTTAAAGCAGAGGAATTATACCACAACTTAAATGATAAAGATACGAAAATGGATGAACTTTCAAGTCACACTAATATGTATTATAATATAATTTTCACATGTTCCCATGGCTCTCACTCTACCACAATTAATCCTTTTCTCTCTTCTGGTTCGAAGTACTTCAAGAAATAAAAGATCCAACAAATAACCTTGGGTATAATAGAGCAGTGTCATTCTCGGTTGGTAAAGGGATCTTATCAAGATGACCATTTCATGGAGGAAACATAGAATGTACATCATTTAGTTGATTACCTCTTATTTTCTTAAGTTTTTCGCTTGTATTTTGTTGCTTTGAAATACATATGACTCTACAGTTTAAGGAACATATTGGAATAGATTTTTCAGTAAATTTCAATATTGTGGAAGAATTTTCTTTGTTTGATCAACACATAGAATAAATTTTGAACAAATTTTAGAGGATATGTTTTTATGGTTGTTTTCCTTCCATAGCCCTTTAAATACAACATTTTGTTGTTTCAATAGTAGCAGCAGTAGTAGTAGTAGTAGTAGTAAAATGTGAGGATTGCTTCCAAAATGAGAATTGTTATTTTGTAGGAGGTTAAAATTCAATGTTTTATGCTTCAAAATTATTTGAGTTATTTTAAGTTGAACTTACCCTCTTTTGTATCAAATCATGGTTAGGTCAACCTGTTATCACTCTAGGAAACTCCTCTAGGTTGTAGTTCGAGAATGCCTGGTAACTTACAATGTTTTTGGGGTTTTTTGATACGGATCAAGTCAGTTGACCTATATAACCTTTCCACTCTCAAGGCATGCATAAAAATCACTCATTTACAAGGCTTTTAGTTACAATTTCTCAGAAGTTCAACAATAGGGTGTAGGGATGGAGAACGCACCAGGATGGCATACTTACATACAAAACACATGCATATAAATGGATAAATCCTTATGAGGATGGTATTTATCAATCAAATCGCACTAACAAACCAATAGGATGACAGCTATCAGCTTTTTAATCAATCTAAAAATGACCTAAATACACATTTAGGCATAAATACAATAAAGAAAGAGATGATGGCTGAACAGATCACAACAAAAGAGCTTATATCATGAACAAGTAAAATGAGAAGCGTGAAAGCATTATCGGCTTATAAATCCCTGAAGTTGAACCTTTATTATGAAATCAATTTTAGGCTTTATAGCATTCTACAAAATTTACAGATCTTGAAACTTTGATCAATTTTCACAAAAATACCCAGAAGTGATAGTTTTTTCAGATTAGGGTTTCAAACCCTATCTAACTATTTGTCTAATTACGATGGAGATCTATTTCATTGAGTGAACATTAAATAACTGAAGTAGTTGTTAGTGATCACTATTGCTGGTCCCCTATAAATTTTATTCCAAAAGCCAGTGTTTTGGCGATTAACTGACGTGATCTTTCTTGCTTAATCCACCGGAATTTTCTACTATGTCACCGCTATTGATAATCGGAAGCTCTGACTACTAACTCATCGGAACCCCAAATCTGAATGTTTTTGCAGTGTCGGTGTTTTAAATGATTAATATTCTCAGCATCGGTGATCAGAACCCCAAGACTTCATGTAACGACGCTTTAAACTACTAGCTTTGTGAGTGATCGAAACCTCAAGCCACTAAGGATCGGGGCTTTATATCTAAATGTTGCCACAGTGTCGGCATCTCACATCACTAATGACTAATCTTCTCAGCATCGACGATTGAAACCCCAAGATTGAACGTATCGATGCTTTCGATCACTAGCTTGTCCGCAATCAAAAGTTGTAATTACTAATGCATCGGAACCTCAAGACTGAATGTTGTCACAGTGTCGGTGCTTTAAACCACTAGCTCCGTGATCGGAACCTCAAGCCACTAGACTCTTCATCAATGATTGGAACCTCATACCACTAATGATCGGTGATCAGAACCTCAAGGCACTAGTGCATCAAAACTTCAAACCACTAAACTCTCCATAGTGGTGGCGACATAGAGGACTAAATCTCTGAAACGTCAACATCGTAGAGGATTAAACCTCCATCCTACTGTCAAAAATAAAAAGTTCGGGTGAGCTTTGTATTTCATCATACTCCAGAATAAGATTCATCGAGTAAGAAACCTTTTCTATCACATGTATCTAACGCCCATCCGTGTCTTGCCGTAGAAATGTCTGGAAAATAGAAGTCTTTGAACGACTTATTTCACATATAATTTTAGTTTTTGGAGCTCTCATTGTACCTGCGTAATTTTCCCAAGCTTGTTACTGTAGTGAAAAATATTAGGGGAAAATTTTGTTGATCTTTCAGTGGTTAGTGTATATGTTGCACTCCTTCTTCATCTGCCAAAGACAACCCTTTTTGGTGGCTAATGAGATGTTTTGTGCCTCGCTTAAGCCACCGAAAGCTACAACTTGTGAAGTTTTTCCCAAATAAAAAACATAGGCTTTCAAAATGTCAGTGATATTCATATCCTTCATTGCATGAGTTAAATTCTTCATATTATCAAAAGAAACTATTTTGGGAGATAACATCTAGCTCGTACTTGGGGATGGGAACCTCCCAGTGAGGTCCCAAGAACCCTAGACCAAAATGCCTTTCCTGAAAAAGAATAATTTAAGCTATCTTCTTGTGTTCCACTGGGCATGGAGTTTATTCTGAAATAAAAACAACCTACTATATACTAATTTACAATAATAAGGCCTCAGAGCCTCAAATAAAATAGATTTTCAAGAACTGCTCGTTCATTGGGCCATCAAATACCTCTTCACCTTCTAGATTCTATAATTTGAAGGTGTCATTTTCATATACCTTGTCTATAACAAAAGGGTCGATCCACAAAGAGTCAAATTTTCCATGTTTTCCCTTGTCCTATCTGACAGCATCCCACTTGAGGACCCAATCTTTGACCTAAAAATTGTCTAATTTTTCTCTTTTGTTGAACATGGCCTTTATCCTCTGTTGATGAGCTTCTGATTTTCCTACAAATTTCTCCCTTATTCGCTATAATTCTTCCAAGTCCATCATCCTTCTCACCATATCATTTGGTTCATCCTCCCCTTCCTGAAAGAACTTTAACACTGGAAGGATGAGCTGGATAGGAAAGATGGCATCAGTGCCATAAACTAGTTTGAATGGAGAAGTCCCGATGGATCTTTTGTCTATTACCCTATCAGCCCATAAGGCAAACTTAAGCTTTGAATCCCAGCTTTTATGATTTGTCTCCAGCAGTTTCCTAATGATTCTAACTAAGCTTTTGTTGGATGGCTCAACCAGGCCATTACCTTAGGGATAATAGGATGTGGAGTGCACCAGTTGAATACCCATTGATTCACACATTTTAACTAATGCCCCAGCCTTAAAATCTTGTACATTATCAGTTACTAATCTTACTGGGTAGCCAAACCTGCTAAAGATATTATCATATAAAAATCTCATTATGAATTGATGAGTTGAATTCCTGGTAGGTATTGCTTCTATCCATTTTGTAAAGTAGTTAGTGGCTACTAAGATCCATTTATGATTTCCACTGGAAGATGGATTTATTTCACCTATGAAATCTAGACCCCATTGCTGGAAAGGCCCATTCACTGTAACAGGCCTAAGGGGCAAGGATTTGAGTTGTTGCTTCCCTATAAATCTTTGGCATTGGTCACAGGCCCTTACAAAAGTGCATACATCAGCAAAGAGGGATAGCCAATAGTATCCTGCTCTTAAGATCTTGTGGGCTGTGGTTTTCCACTAGTGGTGGCCTCCACATGTGCTAGAATGAAAGTGATGCATGACCTGATCTGCTTCCTCTTTATGTAGACACCTTAGAAAAACTCCAAACTGATCTCTCCAGTACAACATTTTGTCAATTATGCAAAATTTAATAGATTTCAGCTTAAGATCTCGTGCCTAGTTAGGAGTGAGATCAGGAGATACTTCTAATTTTTGAAAAAATTGAATGATACCTGAGTACCACTCACATGAAGATATGTTCTCAGCTACTGATGGAAGGTCATTTTGATCTTGATTTACTTCTATTTCTGCTGCTACCACAATCTGCACCTTTGCTGATTTGACATATGTGAAATTTATTCCCATGAGTTCACAGTTTTATTTGGCCATGAGTTTGGCCAAACCTAATCCCTTTACCAGCTTGGTGGGTTTCACCTCTACATAAAACTCAATGAGTTTGACAATCCATTTAGCTCTCTTCCCATCAATGTCAGGCTGAGTCAAAACATCCTTCACAGCAGCTGAAGGGACATATGCAATGACCTTTGCATGTAGAATGTAGATTCTGAAAGTCTTCAAAGATTTTATGAGAGCATAAGCCTGCTTCTTAATTGGGTCATACTTCAGCTCAACATCTCTCAGGGTTCTGCTGAAGAATGCAATTGGATGATCAAGACCTTCATCATTCTTTTGTAATAGTACAACTGCCACTATGTCATAAGATGGAAAAGAGAAAAAGTAAAAACCCTTGCTGTAGTCAGGACTAATTAGGGTATGGGCCTCCATGATAGCCTTCTTTATGTCTTCAAAAGAGCTTCTTACCTAGTCAGTCCACTTTATTTCTACATCCTTTTTCAGCATGACTGTTATATGCTTTACTAACTCGAAAAAATTTGGAATTAACCTTTTGACAAAGTTTATCTGGCCTAAAAAGGACTGGATGTCTCTTTTTGATCTTGGTATTGACAACTTTTGGATTGATTCCACCCTCACCGAATCGATATTTACACCTTTAGCTGATACTATGTGGCCTAGGATCTTTCCTTCATTGAGTGCAAACTGGGACTTCTTGGGGTTCAGTGATATTCCATACCTTCTGCACTTCAGAAATACCCTCCTTAAATGCTGCAAGTGGTCATGATGGCTATGAGAGTAAACTATTAGGTCATCCAAATATATGAGCACGAACTTATCTTTTAGCCCTACAAAATCTAGGTCCATGGCACTCTGAAAAGTATCCCCAGCATTCATCAACCCAAATGTCATTTTAGCATACATGAAGGTGCCCCAGGGGGTGGTAAAAGAAGTCTTCTCTTGGTCATACGGGTGTACAACCACTGGGTTGTATCTAGAGAAGCCATCAAGGAAGGACATAACCCTACCTCTTGAGACTTTCTACAGTAGATGTTCCATCTTGGGTAGTGGATAGTTGTCTTTCTTGGAGCATTTGTTCAAGTTTCTAAAATCCACACACAATCGGATTTCTCCATTTTTCTTTATTACCACTACTAGGTTTGCAATCCACTTGGAATACCTGAGGGGAATTATGATCTTGGATTTGAGGAGCTTGTGGATCTCTTTTTTAATCACTGGTAATAGGAGAGGGCGGATGGGTCTCAGCTTCTATTTTAAAGAAATGGTGTCCTTCTCCAAAGGAATCCTATGCTAGATGATGTTGGTGTCATATGTTTTTAGGTCACTATACTCCCATGCAAAGACATCAGCAAACTCTTTTATCAAGCTGCAAAATTCATACTTCTTACCAGCAGTCAACATAGTGGATAGATTTATCAGTTTTTTATGGATTTGGATGCCTATGTTTTTCTCTTGGATAGCAAGATCTAGCTGCCTTTTGGAAGGTTTGAAAGGGATTTCACTGTGATCAAACAGTTCTTCCAATGGTACTAGACCTCGGGGTATGTAGTTGCTGGGAAATTGGACAATGTTCTGATCAGCCACTTTATCTTTTAACTTGGGTTGTTCGGATTCCTCCATGTTTAGGTTTTCTTGATCTATGTGTATGTCATAGAATTCATCTACTAATTGAAGGAATTTACTAAGCTCCTCATCATTCTCAAACACCCTCCAAAATTTTACATTGTCTCGCAAAGAGGGTCTGTACTTGACATGAACATCATAGCTGAGCTTAGGGGCTAAAGGAGGAACAAACAAACTTGCAGAGACAGCTAGGGAATCACCCAAGTGATTCAAATCCCTAGGAATATATGACAGTTCAAAAAACATAAATGAGTCTCTGAGTTTCCATACATCGTCCCTATAGGCCTTCAGTATGATATTTTTTGTCTGAAAAGTGTTGTTGACCTGCCGTATTATGAGATCCACATCTCCAAAAATATTCATGCACATGACCCCCATCTCCTTGGCAGCTTTAACTCCTAGCAACAAGGCTTCATATTTTGCTATGTTGTTAGTGGTTTTAAAATAAAGCTTATAAGATAGTTGAATGTTTTCCTTAGATGGGGAGATCAATACTACACCTGCACCTGCTGAGATTTGAGTGCTAGCCCCATCAAAATACATGGTCCAAATTTTTTTTGTTACTTCTTCGAGCTGCTGATAGGTGGGTTTAGTGAGCTAAACTGATGTCTGCTGAGTATCATCTATTTGCAAAATGCAAGACCCAAAATCAGTGTCCACTGCATAGATTGGGTGATTCATTGAGTGGCTCTCCTTGCTTATAATGTATGTTATCTCATTTTCCCTATATAGCCTCTTAGTCTCTCCTCCAAACATGGGAATGGTGGCATATGTGAGATCCATCTGAAGGGTGCCACCTAGTATTTTTCTCCATGACTGAGACAACAAGAGGCCAAATTTTGGAAGGATATCAGCCACTACAATATCCATCATGAAACTTTTCGAAGGTAGCTGAGTTAGGTTCACAGCAAGGTCTTTGATGAGGCCCAAGTACTTGACCTTCCTGGAGTCAAAGGAGAATAAATCATGGTATGGCCTGGTGATGCTAAGTTCGAGCTCATCCATCATAGCTTTTGGCATTAGGTTATGAGAGGCTCCTGAATCTAGCATGCAGTTATGGAGGATTTTATCATGTATATTCAAGGATATGTAGAAGGTTTGAGTTGGACTTGATCAGGTGTGGCTAAAGGTGCTAGTTTTTGCAATGCTTTGGATGGGATAGCCACCTTCTTTGGTAAAACAACAACCTTTCTAGCTAGTGTAGGAGGCTTGTTGACGGGTACAACATTCTTCTTGAGGGGAGCAACCAGCCTAGACCTCAGTTTGTAACCTCCCTGACCATCAGCCTGATAGAAAGCCTCTTCAGTGATCTGCTCATCAATCAGGGCTTCCTCATATTCTGCCTATGTCAAAAAAGAATAGTCCACCTCATCCTCCATGCAGTGGATATTGTCTTCAACTTCTCCTTCTTCTTCAATGAATTCTGGCTCTTCTTCTAATACAACATTTTGAAATGGAACTCTTATCCTCTGGTCTTCCCCTTGATTTATCTCCCTTCTAAGAATCTGAACTAGGGGGTTTCCTCTTCTATAAGTAACAAAATTTGGGTTTCAAGAAGCAAAGCCACTTGGCCCTTTACCCCTCACCGGCAGATGTCCTTGGTCCTTCAATTTAGACATTTCAACAGTCCTGTTATCTAAAAGTTTGGTCATCTTGTCAATCTTTCTCTCTGATGCCAAAGCCCCACTAGAGTCTGTTGGTTGCTTTTTCCTGTCTATCTTCCCTTTGACCTTCTGAGATGCCAGAATGTTTGACTCTACCTCTAGGGTAGCATCCTGCATGAGTGATAAGGCAGTAGACCTCCTTTCTTTGAGAAGTAATCAAAAGTTAGAGTCAAAGGCATTTGCATAAGTTATCCTAGCTGAGGTATCAGTGGGCTTAATTTCGATGGGGATCTTTTTGTACATATTGTTGAATCTCTTGGTAAATTTGGAGACAAACTCCCCATTTTCTCTTTTCAGGTTGCTAAATTCTATGACATATTAGAGGTGGTCTCTCCTTTCTCCCCATTGCTTTAGGAAAATGTCATCTAGGGTCTCTATGCCTGCCACTGATCCAACAGACACTTCCTTAAACCACTTTCTAGCCTGGCCATCTAGGCTTTGCACAAAAACCCTGGTCCATACATCTTCTTGTTCTATGTTAATATTTTCAACATAGCTGTAAAAAGCCTCTAGATGTTCTTCAGCAGTGAAATCCCATTCCCCTATAAACTTAGGCATATACTTGAGATAATCCCCAGTAGGCATGGCTGTGAGAGGATTTCGCAGAATTAGGGGTGCATACCTAGCTACCGGGATCCTTTCTATCTTGGTTAATTGAGGGGTGGCCATATTGGAAATGGGTAAGGACAGGGTTGTGGAATGTGTCACTGATGAAGATAGTTGCTAAAAAGGCGGTGGTATACTTATCCCAGTGGAGTCACCAGGGATTGGATCTTCACAAGTAGCAGTGCTTGAAGATGCCCAACCCCTAGATTTTTCTGATGTATCTAAAAATTCCTGGGAATTGAGAATTTTAGCAGATGAAATAATAGCAGAAAGGTTTCTTGAAATACCTGATGTAGCTTTTTGTGAAGCACTGCTGGTTTGTCTTAGTAAAGCCCTAGCTTTCCTCAAAATTTCTTCTGGATATGAAACTGGTGTCGCTGGTGGCCCCTTACAGTTTTCTCTGGTACTTGGTCTACTTGAAGCCACCTTATATCAATGGACTCACCAGATAGATGATTACAACCATAATATTTTCCAAGCTTTGTCTATCATCAAAGCATGGATCTATGTCATCTCCCAGGGAAGCTGAACTTCAATCTCCTCTCCCCGGCAATGGCGCCAATTTGTTATCACTCCAGGAAACTCCTCTAGGTTGTAGCTCGAGGATGCCTAGTAACTTACAATGTTTTTGTGGTTTTCTAATACGGATCAAGTCAGTTGACCTATATAACCTTTCTACTATCAAGGCATGCATAAAACTCACTCATTTACAAGGATTTTAGTTATGATTGCTAAGAAGTTCGACAATAGGGTGTAGGGATGGAGAAAAAACCAGG
Source organism: Pseudotsuga menziesii (assembly GCA_001517045.1). NCBI lineage: Eukaryota > Viridiplantae > Streptophyta > Pinopsida > Pinales > Pinaceae > Pseudotsuga > Pseudotsuga menziesii. The sequence goes on along the minus strand of LPNX010139041.1, from coordinate 29,512 downwards.
CTAGCAGACTTACATACAAAACACATGCATATAAATGGCTAACTCCTGATGAGGATGGTATTTATCAATCAAATCACACTAACAAACCAATAGGATGAAAGCTATCAGTTTTTTAATCAATTTGAAAATGACCTAAATGCACATTTAAGCATAAATACAGTAAAGAAAGAGATGATGGCTAAACAGATTGCAACAAAAGAGCTTATATCATGAACAAGTAAAATGAGAAGCGTGAAAGCATTATCGACTTATAAATCCCTGAATTTGAACCTTTATTATGAAATTGATTTTAGGTTTTACATTTTTCTACAAAATTTACAGATCTTGAAACTTCTATCTGTTTTCACAAAAATACCCAGAAGTGATAGTTTTTTCAGATTAGGGTTTCAAACCCTATCTAACTATTTGTCTAACTACGATGGAGATCTAGTTCACTAAGTGAACATTAAATAATTGAAGTAGTTGTTAGTGATCACTGCTGCTGGTCCCCTGTAAATTTGCCGCCAAAAGCCAGTGTTTCGGCGGTTAACTGACGTGATCTTTCTGCTTAATCCGCTGGAATTTTCTACCCTCTCACCGCGGTTGGTGATCAGAAGCTCTCACTATTAACCCGTCGGCACCCCAACTCTGAATGCTGCTGCAGTATCGGAGTTTTAAACGATTAATCTTCTTAGCATCGGTGATCGGAACCCCAAGACTGCATGTATCGATGCTTTAAACTACTAGCTTTGTTGGTGATCGAAACCTCAAGCCACTAAGGATCGGAGCTTTATATCTGAATGCTGCCAGAGTATCAGCATCTCACATCACTAATGACTAATATTTTTAGCATCGGTGATTAAAACCCCAAGACTAAACGTATCGGTGCTTTCGATCACTAGCTTGTCGGCGATCTGAAGCTGTAATCACTAATGCATCGGAACCTCAAGACTGAATGCTGCCGCAGTGTCAACGCTTTAAACCACTAGCTCCATGATCAGAACCTCAAGCCACTAGACTCTTCATCGGTGATCGAAACCTCAGACCACTAATGATCGGCGATCAGAACCTCAAGCCACTAGTGCGTTGAAAATTCAAACCACTAAAATTTTTGTAGTGGCGGGGACATAGAGGACTAAATCTCCAAAATGTCGGCGTCGTAGAGGATTAAACCTTTGTCCTGCTGTCAAAAATAAAAAATTCGGGCAAGTTTTGTATTTCATCATACTCCAAAATAAGATTTGTCGAGTAAGAAACCGTTTCTATCACATGTATCCAACACCCATCCATGTCTTTCCACAGAAATATCTGGAAAATAGAAGTCTTTGAATGACTTATTTCATATATAATTTCAGTTTTTGGAGCTCTCATTATACCTACATAATTTGCCCAAGCTTGTTACTATAGTGAAAAACACAAGGGGGAAATTTTGTTGTTCTTTCGGTGGTTAGAGTAGATGTTGCACTCCTTCTTCAGTTGTCGAAGACAACCCTTTTCAGTGGCTAATGAGATGTTTTGTGCCTCACCTAAGCCACCGAAAGCTACAGCTTGTGAAGTTTTTTCCCAAATAAAAAGCATAGGCTTTCAAACTGTCAGTGATATTCATATCCTTCATTGCATGAGTTAAATTCTTCATACTATCAAAATAAATTATTTTGGGAGATAACACAACCTTTGGTTTAACCTTGCGTTGTTTCATTCTATATTAATTTAGAGAACTTATTCATCTTAGAAGCATTTGGTTTGGATTTTACTTAAGATGATCATGCTTTTCTTTTGATCTACATCTCTACATCAGATACTCTAATGAGTCATGTTCTTTTTTTATCGGGTAAATTAGAAGCTCCATGAAGCTCATTGGATTATTTGTGGTAGCTTTGACATGGTTGAAGCATAAGAGAATGAAGGGATGCTTCTCATAAGTTCCCTTGTTGATAAAAAAAATCATAAGCCTCCCTCAAAGACCAATTAGGTAATATAATCCTAACAATTTTATGTTCAGTGATTCTTTAGATCTCTAGTTCACTTAATCTCATATTTGTAAAAGGGACGAGAATAATTTTAGATATATACACAATGTTATGTTCATTTTCTAAAATACTTTCTTATTTAATTGTTTGTTTGGACTTGTGGCCTATTTCAGTGTTAGTAAAAGAAACCATTGACATATTATCAACCTGTCCTTTTTTAGATTATCTCTTAGGGTGTATCTAATATTTTAAAGCTTAAGGAATAGTATATCATGCACATATCTCATCTTAAAAATCAATCTTGCTTGAACTACATTAGAAGAAATCATCAATCTCATAACTAGGCTTAGAGTTGAGGATGGTTATATTTTAAGTGGGAGGAATACAATGCTAATGATGTATTTTCTTAGGAGAGGAAGACATTGTTGACCCACATCATTTATTAAAACACATGCAAGGTAAATCATTGCTATCAATAAAAAAGGAATAAGGTTATATTGAAAAAAGATATTGAGTGATGAACCTAGCACCTTCAAAATGACCTCCTTAGTGAGGAACCTTAAACCAAAGTGACCAATATCAATCATCATTTCAAACTAGTTGAATTTTGGAATGATAAAAAATGCTATCTTCAAATATGACTCCATTAATCTAGTATAGAAAAAGATGAAAATTTTGTGTAAAACATTTCTTTTCCAAAAAAACATGGAAAATATTTCAATAACAAAACTCCTCAGAGTGAATAACAAAACTCCTCAAAGTGAGATTATCCAATAAGAAGCAAACCAAACATAATTAACAGGAAGAGTTTAATTTTATATAAATATTCTTTAACAAATTATAATGTGAAAAATTATAAAACCAATTCATAAAAAAAAACTCATATATCCAATAATATTCCATAATTAATGATATATTCATCTAAAATATTATAACAACTCAATTTTAAATTTTTATTAATAAAATAAATTTGTACACTGTAAAACTTTACAAAACTATCAATCCACTATTAATCTATTAGAACCACTGAACAACATGTTTACTATGCATCTATGGAAATTTATTGGCAGCCACAAATGTTTGTTGGTTGTCAATGACCAATACCTATTGATGGCAAGAAAAAATTAAATTATTCATACTAAACTTTTGTTGGCCAATTTTAGGTTGCACAAATTTTTGTTGGTTGTTTGAAAAACTGTTCAAACTAAACTTATATGGGCATCTGTCATAGTTGAGCATTTAATGATCGAGCTTGACGAGGGACCGTTCTCTTTCTTAACAAGAAGCCTTGTGTCATTTTTTTGTCTTTTTGAAAAATCCCTATATTTATATTAAAAAAACTATGTTTGATTAGTTCAAATACATAACAGAAAAAGACATAAATAATTATGGACAATCTTGTCCTGATAGCAAAAATGTGCCACCTATCAATGAGAAAGGACGATATGCTTTATGCGAATTTGATTCAGATTTCACCGTCATCTTTTGCTTTTGGTTTTCTCATATTTTGTTATATGGTTTGTTTTGATGATGATTGCAGATTTATGGCCTTTTATTTTTGGACTTTCTTATATCTTAAAGGATCTATGGCCTTGGTTTTGATTTTCTCATATTGTTTGTTTTGATGATGATCTTACATTTATGGCTTTTTAATTTTGGACTTTCTTATAGGATATATGGCTTTTTAATTTAAGACTTTCTAATATCTTAAAGGAGTGACGTGTGTTATTTTGTTATTTTTACGTCGTAAGGCGTTTTTCTTTGGGGTCCTGTTTCTGAAATAGTTAACTGATTTCTATTGGTTCATTCTTGGTCGTCCCTCTACCCACTAACTACTCGCCACGCGTGAGACCAAGTTCATGGTTTATTTGAGAGATTGAGATATTAGAGGTTACTTAAAGCACTCTGCCATAGGGCCTCCCGCACACACTCTCCCACCATTCTGCGCTCCGTGTGCTTTATGTTCATGGGGTCCAGCACTTGCCGTGGAGAGCCGGCGTTGATCAACAGTATGGAGCAGCAGATTCGCCAGTGCGTCCAATTCGCGTTGTTTGAGTGCAGCTACCTTGCCTTTAATGGCCTTGTATACATCGCTTCAGTGCTTTCCGCCAGCAATTTCCCAAATTCGATCCTCAATATGTATCCGTATTTCTGACAATGGGACTCAGACGGTCCTGGTAGGCATAAGAAGCTACCTGCAAGCATAAGAATCCACCTGCAAGCTCACAAATAGGCCCTACATTTTACTTTCCAACCTGAATATGATGTGAGAGTGGATTGGAAAATATGATATGCAAAACATGTGTTGCATATTAACGACCAGCTAATGGGAATTGTATACAACATTAGTTTCATGAATCTACACGTCGGACTGAACAGTGGTCACCCCCGAAGTCTTAATTGCAATGTCCACAACATAACTTGGACAACAATCCCCAAGTTTGACTATAAGGACCATGTCGTGACTGTGATAAAGAAAAAACTTGTTCAGAAAGAAGTCTCCAATTATTTAATTTGAACAACGCTATATTATAGGCTTAATTTTCACGGGTGCTCTTTCTCTATCGTTTTTTAATTAAAGCAAACAGATAGCATTGGACCTCCATAATTTTGATCAACTTATGCACGGTGTAATTTAAAAAAATCTTTTATTTCTTATCAAAATTTTAACTGTCACATTAAACCTTTGAAGTAACCTTGCACTAAAAACCTTAAAACCTTATCCATTAATCATGGAGTAACCCTGACGTCTTTGGAATTCTAGAAGACTACAATAAAGACTTATTTGTGAAACTGTTTTTAAATAAACTATTTTTCTATAATTGAAATTTGCTTAAAGTAATGAGCACTCTTTCTATATTAATATAATATTTGAAAAAAATTTAAATAAATTTAATTTGTTTTAATTAAAAAAATTGTTTAAAATTCAACAGAAACTTTATTAAAATTTTATTGATTTTTTAAAATTCAACAAAAGCAAGTCTCTATTATTGAAATTTGCTTAAAGTGATGAAGACTCTTTCTATATTAATATGACTTGAGAAAGAGCTTAAATAAATTAATTGTTGAGAACCATTAAAGCAATATGTTTATAGATTACTTTTAATTATTGTTTTATCATATGTCAAGCAAGATCAAATTCATGGAAGTGCAAGTCTTTTTTTATAGAGCAAAACTTGAAGATAGATTTGATCGGTGTATGACAAATCCGAGTTAAGATAAATCTATGGCATGATAAATATGGAATTAAGATGGATTTATGCCCTTATATATTAAATTAAAATCAATTTGCTTCATATTTATTAGATATTTGAAGATGTTAATATTTCATAACTAAGATATAGCTTGAAGTTTGTAATAGGTTTACTTGTGAAATCATAAAATACTATAATGACGAGTAGATGAACCATAAATTAATTATTAAACTATAAATAAAAGATGATCATATATATATATATATATAATATTTTGAAATTAACTAAATAATTTTTATAATTTATATTTACATTAAAAACAAAACAATAAAAAATTTAGATAATTAAGAAATTGAAAAAATGCAAAATAACAATATTTATTGATAAAAAATTGAATAACAATAAAATAAATACAACGCGATATATTTCAATTATATATATAAGTTAATATTATATTTTAAATTTATGTTTAATTAATATTTTATGATTATTTTATTAAAAATATAACAAAAACCTACATAGTGATAATGTCTTTGTGTTTGCCAACCAAAAAAAGCACCTACAAAGTGTTTAATGAGCTCATGTGTCATAAAAGTTTAGTTTGTATATCTTTATAATGAGAAGATATCAAAATTTTGTTTTTTTTTTTATCTTTAACTTAAATGGTGAGATAATTAAAAACCAAAATGAAATGCAATACTTGTAAATCTATAATAATATTGTTAAAGATAATAGAATATGATATTATATTTAATTAAATAACTTTAAGTTATTAATTAATGTTATTAAAATAGATATGATATTTTAAATAGAGTTTTTATTATAGTAACATAATTTAATTATAAATATGAATATGATTTGATATTGAAAAAATACAAACTAAAAAATCCAATATGAAAAATACGTAACTGAAAAATTCAATATGAATAAAATATGGAAGTAAACTTCTTACTATGTAAAAAAATATTGTAAGACACAACATTTAGGATTTAGTAAAAACATATTTATTATAGAAGGATTGATGTTTAGGAAGTAAGGGGTGCAACATTTCTAGAGAATTTTGGAGGAACATCACTAAAAACAAATTCTAGAATTAGCGTCCCTTTTTAGTGTAATTTTTTTTTTCATTGAGTGGTCAAACTAGACGCTAAATGGGATGGGTCATGGAAAAAACTTAAAGCGTCTAAAAAAACATCTTTTTTTGCTTCCTAGATAGCATCCTTTAAGACGTCCAAAATAGCATCTATTTTTTTGCTTCTAGAATAGTGTCCAACTTTGCTTCATAAACAACGCCGAGGTTTTCTTCCTAAATAACGTCTTATTTTGCTTCCTAGGTTCACTTAGTATGTCATCACACTACGGAGGTATGTATAGCTTCACGCTCCTTCCATATGTACAGTTCATAAAATAATATAGCAAAATATGGTTCTGAGGATACTTATGAGACAAAAGAAAATGACACCTTGTAAGAGCTCTAGACAATATTCTTAAGAATGGTACAATATTGGACTAGTATGACGGTTTATTGGGTTGGGGTTTGACTCCCCAAGTACTAGCTATAAGTTTCATTTTTTGTTTAGATCAACTAGGTAGACTGATTGCCTTTCCTTTAGCTCTATCTAATAAAGCTATTAAGATATATGGGACTTAAGATAGGTATAAGTTGAAGATTTAACTTGGCTTTGCTTCTAGTATATATTTCCTCGAGGTATTTCTAAGGAGATAAGGAATAGAGGTGAGGAATTTAAGTAGTTATTAAGAGGTCCTTAAGTAATGTCCCTAGATAGGGAAGTTGCAAGTTAGGGAGGAGTTTAATCTAATTGTTGCATTTTCCATCATTTTATTTGTTTAAATTAAGCTTCCTTTCTAGCGTTTTTTGCTTCAATATGTAAGTAGATTGACCTTCACTACTTTCAAAGTGACATTTGCAATGCTCTTGTATATTTATGGATTGACAAGTGCGTGATAGAAGTGCTTATGCCATAACTCCTCTTGTTGAAGAACCAGGCCTAACAAAACATGAGAGCTTTACATTAGCTTTAGGTTTCACTCTTACAAATATCACCTACTTGAATCATGATGTTCAAGATAGGTGATTTCACTTGAGTCTACCCTATCCTACCGAAAGAGCTAATGGAAAAATGACAAGATATGTCTAATTGATAAAACATATTTGAATGCTCTTATGAGGTTGAAAATGGTTTAATAAAGTGGTGAGAAGGCTTTGTTGATGCAAATAATGTAAAAATATTTGTTGAAGCTAATAATACACATTGATTTGAGATGTCACTACAAGTACATGTAAATGTGCATGGAAATAACTCATAAATTAGTTGTATAAGAGGACACACATCGAGGAAGGCATCCTATTGTTGCTGTCAAAGTTCCTACCACAAAATTTCTTTACTTGTATTATGTCAATGCTGACTCAAGAAATCATAGTTGTGTCACTATGGGACCTACTCGAATATTGTATGACAGTTTAGGCTCATTTAGGTTTTATGGTCACTATATGATGATATCTCATGTCAATTATTAAATAGAATACAACAAATTTATAAAGTAAATGTTGTTGATTTTTTGTTGTTGCTTATTCTTTTTTCTTTGGAATCTTTGGAATCTTGGAAATCGAGCTCAAAAACTCCCCACAATTCTAGGGCCCCATGAAACCTAATATTCTGGAGTTCACAACCTCTTTGAGGCAAAATATTGGATGAAGGCAAAGCGTTTGAGTTTGTATAGAATTTGAGTGTCCACTTGACCATCCACAAGTACTTCCAAACCTCAAAATTGGGTGGCCCATCTACCAAAGCACCCGCATGTTTAAATCATCTCAAAAAATACTACACTTACATAATTGAGAGTCCATAATTCAACAAACAAGGCTTCCTTAGTCCCAAGCATAAATAAAGAGTCATCATGTTGTATGACATTAGGACTGGAAGATCATCATGGGGTTGGATCCCAACCTATACCAATAATATATCGATAAGAAAAATACCACTCTCTTTTCCACTTTACCACATCTACTTTTCTTTCCAATTTTTTCCTTTACGGCGTTTTATTGCATCTTTTGGGGCAATTGCTAGTTTTTATTGTTTTTATTATTATATATAGTTCATATTTTGGTGATGCTTCATAATTTTGAAAATTATGGTATTTTTAAACATTTTATGAAGTGAATCTAATAGTTAATAATATATATTTTTAATATTTTTATGAAATTATAATGTTAAATTAAAAAAACAAGGTAAAATATGTACACTTTTATGAATGAATTATGTAATTTCATACTTTATTTTTAGGAAATGTCTTATAAATAAGGTTTTATCCATCTACCAAATAATATTCATTATATTTTTTACTATTATGGTGGTGGTTTCATATTTGTGTGGATATTAATATAGAGCAAGTTAATAAATAGACATATTCAACTCTTTTAGTAATTTGATTTGTTTTAATTAATTAATTAATTTTTTTTAATGAAGTAAACATTTCCTTTAGTCTATTTATATGTTAGAGTTTAATCATTTTATTAGTTTTAAAATAGGCTTAAAATTTATGATAACAAATATGCATATGGGATATGGATAACTATGGCATGCCACAATGTTATTTAGTGGGTTTAGTGGGTGTAGTCACGGTAGCTACCTCCCTAAGTAAGTTATTGACAATAAAACATATAGTTGGTAATAGGTTCATAATCTTTGAATTTAAGTCTTATGGATGAGATGTGCCCATATATTTTATGTAATGTAGAGAGGAAAAGTTAGGGAATAAAATATTTCCTTTGTTTCTTTAGTGGAACATGTGAGTTTCCATCTAGTTACTTCTTCCAACTCTCAACATATTTTAGATCTTTAAAATTATTTTAAAAAAAAGTGTATTATGTATAAATGCCTTTTTTGAAAGCTCAAAGACCTAAATAATGTACAAATGCCTTTTTTTTTTCATAAACTCAAGGACCTAAACTTGTTTATAGTTTATGCCCTTGTTTGTTAGCTTGAAGGCCTAAAGGTTGCTAATGTGGAATTCAATATCAATACTCAATCTAAATGAAAATAAAATCATGGAATGCGAAGGAGATTTTAAAATAATGTATTTAAGCTTATGATTATAATAATGGAAAGATGGTTGTCACAATAAGAAATTGTGTTGGTAGGAGGTTAAACTTTTACTTTTTATGCTTCAAAATTATTTGAAATATATTTAAATAAACTCATTTTTATTTGTATCAAAGCATAGTTAGGTCAACCTTTGGTTTATCCTTGACTCAAGTTGCATTTTATATTAAGTTGGAGTATTTATTCATTTATGCACTTGGTTTAGATTTTACTTAATTGAAATGGACATATTTTAGATTTGATCCATATCTATATATAAAATATTCTAATGAAAAATGGATTTTTCCAAATTGTAAATCAGAAGCTCCTTGAAGTTTAGTGGATTATTTGTAATAACTTTAACATGGTTGAAACATAATACTTGAGGAAAGAAGGGTTTTTACTAGTAAGTCTCTCTTCTTAAAAAAGAAATCCTAAACCTCTCTCAAAGCCCAATTAGGGTCAAATGATCCTAACAAGCTCATGTTCAATGATAGTGATGGTTTAAAGCTCATTTCACTTTATCTCGTTTTTGTGAAAGGAATGAGGACTATAGATATATGCATTATGTTATGCTCCTTTATTAAAATATTTTACTTTTTTATTGTTGGTTTTGGGTTGTGACCTATTTAACAGTTAGTAGAAGCAACCCTTGACATATTATCAACTTTGTCTTTTTTAAATTATTTTTTAAGTTGGATTTAATATATGATTCCTTAAGGACTGATATATCATGCACATCTCTAACTTCAAAAAACAAGTTTATTTGAACTATATTTAAAAAATCAACAATTTTATAAGGCTAAATATGAAGATCGTTGTATTTTTTAATGGGAAGAAGATGCCATTGATAATGTAAGAAGACATTATTAAACCACGTCATATATTAAAAAATATATGAGGTAAATCCTACTATTAATAGAAAAAGGAATAATATATTGAAAAAAAAGATTGAGTAATAATATATGTAATGTAAATCTCTAATAATAGAAACAAGAATAAGATATTGAAATAAAAGTTTGAGTGATAGAAAACATACTTTTCAAAACAACCTCCCTAGTGAGGAACCTTAAGCAAAGTGTCCAAGATTGATCATCATTTGAAACTAGATGAAATCTGAAATGATAAAGAGAGATAACTTCAAGCATGACTCCATTAATTGAATATAGATGAAGAAGATGAATAATTGTTTTACTTTTTTGACTAAAAATGATTGTCAAAAAGATTTTAATGACAACTCGGTCATGTAAGATTACCCAACAAAAAATAAACCAAACAAATAATTAAGACAACTACAACAATTGTAAAAAGGTCCACTATTATATAAATATTCATTAATAAATTATAATGTAAAATATTATAAATTCAATTCATAAAAAAACAAATTTGATAAAAACTTAACTATAAATTTCATTCAACAAGTATTGAACGATATAAAGATTTATAACATAAATATCAACCCAATATCCATGTGTTACACCCAATGATCAATATATTTTAAAAACAAAATTAACTAAATAATTTGTTTCAACCCAATATCCATATGTTACATCCAATAATCAATATATTTAAAAAAAAATTAACTAAATGATTTGTTTCCTATTTATTTATAACCTAATCATTTTGAAAATATGAAAATACAAAATGGAAACGACATATGTCATGACTATTGGCTTTTTGGCACATGTCTATCTGCTAAATTATCACACTCACTGGCATTCTTGTACTAAGTTGGAACTATGCATTTATAAAAAATTATTGGCAACCACAAATATTTGTTCGTTGTCAAAGACCAATAACTAACAAAGACTTGGAATATTGCTCACACGAAACTTGTGTGGGCCAATTTTAGGGTAGCACCGTCATAGTTGTGCATTCTGTGATCAAGCTTCATGTGGGATAATCTTGAACGAAAGATGAAAAATGACGAAGGACGATATTGTTTGTTTTGATGATGATTGCACATTTATGGCCTTTGGAATTTCTTATATATTTGGAAAACATGTCATTTATTTATATATTGTAAATGTTTTTTTAGATGATTTTGGAAATTAAGTTTTTTTTTAATATTTAATATAATTTAATGATTAAAAATATGTAGGTAATTTTTGGAAAAATATTATATTTTTATTTTTATGTATAAAAATTAAAAATATAGTTTAGTTTTTAATAAAAGTAATAATTGTGACAAATATTTTAAGTAGAATTAATGGTTGAAAACAAATGTTTCTTCTTAATGCTATAACACCAACATAAATCCAAATCCTATGCTCTATAAGAGTCTAGAGAGATCTCTCTAGGTGCAAACCTCTTCTTAAGTATTGTATTTAAGGAGCTATTGATTTCACATTGTTTTCATTAAGGTAGACATATAATATTTTTATTATTAATATTTAATATTATTTATGGCCGATATATAATATTTTTTATTATTTTTTATTTTGTTAGTAACGAACATTACAACATCTCTCCAGACATGGTTTTAAAACCATGTGCAAGGCCTTCTTAAATCCATGGGTTGTTTAGGAGGCCTTGCACATGGTCTTAAAACCATTTGCAAGGCCTTCCTAAACCATGTACAATAAAACCATGGGTTGTTTAGGAGTCCTTTCACATAGTTTTAAAACCATATGAAAGGCCAACAAGATATATTTATTACTTTTGACTTTTTAGAAGGTAAAGTTACAACATCTACATCATAATGGGCAAGTAAAAAGTAAATACTCATAAACGTTACAACATCTCCATCATAATCGACAATATTATGTATACTCGACATTTACAAGAAGCCCTATAGTGGACTATAAACTACTTCTGAATAAAAAACATGCTATTTTAATTTTTTTTAAATAAAATTATACATAAATAGTTCCAAATTTTAAAAGTAAAAAATAAAATTAGAAAACTACATAGTGAAACTTAAAATTAAAAAACTATATAAGCAAAAATATGCTATTTTAATATTTTTTTTAAATAATAAATAGTTCCAAATTTTAAAAGTAAAAATTAAAACTAGAAAACTACATAAATTTACTTATACAAAACGACTTAAAATTAAAAGTTAAATGAAAAACTGCATAAATTTATTTTGAAAATGTTTAATTTGATTAACCCTGGTTGTTTAACGTGAACCTTGATATCTCCAAAAATGGTCTTTCCCGGGCGACCTCATGAATTCAGTGTGATTTAGAACTATTTTAAAAAGCATAAAACTAGCACAGTTACAAGTGAAGTGACGGCTGAATGAGGATGGACACAAGTAATTACTTAGTTTTACTTTGTGTTAAACAAAAGTTTAAATATATAATTTTAATTATTGAGAGAAGGCTGCATTGGTGAAGGAGGTTTTGACGATGTTTCATACCATATTGTTAAAATTAATATAAACACAAAACAAATACTATTTAATAAATAAAAAACAAAAAATAATATGAAAAAAAAACCACACTTGGATAATTTTGTTGTTCTACTTAAACAAAGCCAAAATCTAAGAAAATATTTAAATGTTTATCTACATAATTAAAACTTAAAATAACAACTAAAAATAAAATAAAACTTAAATAAAAAAACTTCAAAAACTGAAAAAATATTTAAATACCTATCTACATAATTAAAACTTAAAATAACAACTAAATATAAAATAAAACTTAAATAAAAAACTTCATGTACAGCTATGTACTAGCTACTGCAACATAGTAGATAGAATACTATTGCACTGAAAAGAAATTTGGTTGCATAGTAGATAGAATACTATTGCATTGAAAAGAAATTTGTATATACAATCTGCAAAGCAAAAATGAAATCAATCCCATGTATGAAGAAGAGAAAAGGCAGTAATATTGAAAAATGTAGATAATCTAAAGGAAAATATAGATGGCATAGTGCAGGCACATAGAGAAAATTGAAAACATCTATGAGGTGAACAATATATCTCGGATATTGTATTTTTATTAAGGAATTATAAACTTTCGAAAAAATGTATTTTTATTAAGGAATTGTAAACTTTCGAAAAAATAAAAATAGAGTGTATTGTAATTAATACTTGGTCCATTAAATCAACCATAATCTTGATCATTTCTATGCATTTCAGATAAAGAAACTTTAAAGATGATGTGTATGGTAATACAATAATTAAAACTGAAAAGATTCTCAAAACTAGAATCAGCAATTAAAACTGAAAAGATTCTCAAAACTGAAAAGATTCTCAAAACTAAAAATGATGTGTATGGTAATACATTAAAACTGAAAAGATTCTCAAAACTAGAATCAGCAATTGATAGTGTTCTTCCACTATTTTCAAACCACCTGATTATGGATTGCAAGAAAAAATAACTCAAGAAAATAATGCACTTCATAAAGATCCACGAGTAACTACTAGGAGAGAACAAGTAGAGAATGCTAATGCGAATACGTATATCACAGTTATATATGTAGGTTTGAAGCTAAATCAATATGCAAACTTAGTAATAAAAGGAAATACAATATAGCATCCACATTGATATTGCTAGACCATACATATAAACTAACATAGGAAAAAACATATAACAAACAGAGATACAACCTAACCAAGACATGAATGCACAAGTTAATAGGAATAGCATGACTTAGTGTTAGGTGAAGAAAAAAATACTTGAGTGATACCTCTAGAGAACACCCACAATAAAGGATAAGTGTGAATGCTCTATTTTCATTAACAATGATACACATATAAGTATAATGTGGCCTGATGCTTGGCTTCATTTTTCAAGGGGTTTATTAGAGTGCAAGATGATTCTTCATATTCCTTCAATATTTCTTAATCCAAAGAATTAGGTTATCAACATAACTCATATTTTGTATTCAATTATGATTATGTCAACCTTTGTTGCAGTTATGTATTAAGTTGGACCATTTATTTATTTAAGCATTAGTTTGGATTGAACTTAATTGAGATGAACATATTATGGGTTTGATCCACCCACATATTTGCATGAAATATGCTAATAAGTAATAAAATTTTGGTCCAAATTAAAGTGATGTTTCATGGGCATGTGAACCATGGTAAATTATAGCTAGAAAGGCATGATAAAAATTGGAATGAACACAAGAAAGATGTTAATAAATAAGTGTTCACTGAAAGCATTGTTTTAGGGAATTGCTTTAACCACAATGTAAATGGGCATAAGCTTGTAATACCTATTTAGTCATGCATACCTCAAGGAAAAAATTTGGGTTGAAATTTAGCCCATAGGCTAATTTTTGAGTTTTTTTCCCAAAACAATTATTAGTCATTTTCATTTTTTTTCCCAAAAAATATTGGTATTTTTCCCAAATTCCATAGGATTAAAAACTTTTTCCCTAAAAATGACCAAAATTGGCCAAAAATTATATAAACCGTTTAGGAATTTGAATATAGCTTAAAAAATATCACCAAAGATTTTATGTTTGGAAATTTGATAATTGTTAAGATTCACCAAGGTTTCTACACTTTAAGAAAATTATGGATCCTTACAATTTGGTGTAAACCTAGTTTATTGGGTCATCTTTCAAAAATATAGACCTAGATTTTAGGTAGACTGAAGAGGGGGTGGGGCATGTTGTATTCAAGGACACCGACCCCAAGTCAAATTTAAAGACTTGCGTAACTCTATTGTAAAATGTCAAAAGTGGTCGATGTTGGATAGAGTGGACAAGACTAATAGATATCTAATTGGTGGTGGTTTAACCCTATATATGGTTTCCATGGTAAAAACATTCATTACTCTTAAGTGCTTGTTTTTGTGCATTATTATTATTTTCTAACATGTACTATCAGAGGGAGGTTATCACTAGGAGTACATGCAACATTGGTTGAAGAAGCACATGGAGCATTGTGGATAAAGAAGTACTCACTTAAGGAGTGCTTGATTCGGTGAATGTAGTAGAGATGGATGTATGTAAACTAGTACTAGATGTTTCTTGCGTCACTTATTCTTGTAAGCATTTTTTAGGGAGTTGGAATTAATGACAACGTAAATGTCTATATAGTTGTAAGATCTATTTAGGCATGCATACCCTAGCTTGGTGGGCCACCTATGTAAATGTTAATGTAGATATAGGTAGACTTTGAGAGAGGGTTGGTGCTTACCCCAAATCAAGTTTAAAGGGGGAATGTTGGATTAATCTTAACTTGGTTAAAGAGTGATTTAACATAAGCTTGATTTGGTCAATAATGAGTTTATCATTGGTGGTTTATGTGCCCTAACATGGTTTTAACATGTGTTGAAGCCTATTTAAAGGCTTGACTAACTCCATTGTAAAATTTCAAAAGTGGTAGATGTTGGGTAAGTGACCAAGACTAATAGATATTCAATTGGGGGTGGTTTTCCCTATATATGTGTTTTCTCATTACATGTATGTGTGTTATATTTATTTCCTAACATATTTTATATACGTGCAATGTCTTAAACTCCTTTAACAAAAATTTCTTCTTTGGTTATTTCTTTGGAATCACTACCTATTTTAGTGTTGATATACTATCAACTAGTCCTTTTCTTGATTATCTCTTAGGGTGCATCTAAATGATTAAGAAATAATATAGCATGCATATGTAATATCCGTATCTGGATGTTCTCAATGATTACTCAATTGAATAATCAACCAATGGAAAATAATTCCATATTGAAATACAAAATAAATATTAAAGATGAATGATGATAAAAGATTACAAAATTAGTGCCATATATATATATATATTAATTGTAAAGGCACTTTGGATACCATCCATGAAAGGATGGGCCATTTTAGAATAGTTTACTAATAACCATTTAATAATTATTAATTGTTAATATCAATATATATTAATATTAATAATTAATATTGATATATATATATTTATATATATAGTTTGTTGTTATTATTTAAGTTTGTTACAATCTCTAATCTTAAATATCAATGTTGCTTGAACTATATTAGAAAAAAATTAACAATCTCATAACCTAGCTTAGAAGAGAAGATGGATGTACTTTCTAATGGGAGGAGACATTGTTGATGATTTGTTTTGTAGTGAGGGAATATTTTGCTAACCCACATAATTTATTAGAGGGTATGAGATATAATTTACTACTTTCAATAGAAAAAATAAATAAGGTATTGAAATAAGAGATTGAGTGATCGACGTACTATCTTCAAAACAAATGTCTTTAGTAAGGAACCTTAAATCAAGACGGTGATTTATGCTCAATAATCATTTGAAATTAGGAATGATAAAAAATGCTAACTTCAAATCTGACTCCATTAATCAAATATGAAAGAAAAAAATGAATAATTATTTTAAGGGCATTGCTTCAAAGGAGTCAATGGAGAATATTTCAACAATAAAGCTCATGTAAAATAGTTCATGTACGTAAGATTACCCAACAATAAGAAAACAAAATATATTGTATCATAATTAACACAAACACAACCACAACAAATATTATTATTCATATATTCACCTGAAAAAATTAATAACTTAATATTAAATTTCAATTTAATATTAAACCTAAGACATATGTATATGTATATATATATATATAACGAACAATTTGCTTCCCATTTGTTTATATCCTAAATTACCTTATGGATTGGATTTAATTTTGGAATACCCTATGGATTGGATTTAATTTTGGAAAGATGAAAAAGACGTCAATATGTCATGGGTATTGACTTTTTCTTCACATGAGTACCTTCTAAATTGACATTCTTGGACTAAGTTGGAAATATGCATCCATGAAAAACGTTTGGCAGCCACAAATATTTTCTTGGTTGTTAGTGACCAAATATCTACCAAAGACTAGAAAAGTTGCTGAGACTAAAATTATGTGGGTCAATTTGAGGTTACCCTTGTCACAGTTCCATCAATGATCGAGGTTGGTGTGTTATAATCCTCTTTTACCCTTCGAATGAAAAATGTCACCTAATAAATGATAAAGAACCCTTTATCATTTACCCTTTGATTCTCATTTTACCGTAATCTTTTGGTTTTATCATATTGTTTGTTTGTTTGGTTGGTTGGACGACGATTCCACAATTGTGACCTTTTAATTTTCGACTTCCATAAGATGAATAAGTTGCATTTTGGTATGCTTGTATTATATATATTACGGTTAATAGTTTAAACATTTTCATTGTTAAATTCCAAGATAATCAATGAATTATCTTTTTTTGTTTTTTTATAAATACATTTTTATATAAATGTTTATTTTCATTTATAAGTTATTTGGAAAAACCAGAAATATACTTATAAGGTATGAGTTTGTTGCTTTGCAATTATTATCTTTGAAATATTGATCACTCTTTCCACAATTTTTACTTTATATTTTATAAATATAAATATGTGCTACAATCTCTTATCATATTGACATATTTTTTTATTGTGTTTTTATATATTTGAGTATCTTCTTGCATTTTTAGTATTGTGGGCATATCATCACTCCCAAGCAACTCCTTCTTGTAATTCTAATAGCAAGGCTCAAGCCCAATTGCATATTCCACTTTGGAACTTCAAAGATAGTTTAGTTCTTTAAAGAAATGTGCACTATGCATGAATTCCTTTCTCATAGACTCAAGGGCCTAACAACTCATTTGATGCCCTCGTATGTTAGCTTGAAGGCCTAGAGGTTTCTCATGTGGAATTTAATTTTGGTACTCAATCCAAATGAAATAAAATCATTAAATGTAAAGGAGCTCTTGAAATAATGCCAAAAGGTTATGATTATAATAACAAGAGGATTATGGGTGGCATGAGTTGGGGGTTCTCTTAGACACTAATATAAGTATAGAAATACCATACTCTTGGGGATGTGAATTGCCACAAATAATGAACGAGACTTATACTTTGTATCTTGGGATAAAATTCTTCAAGAATCATCGCATCAATAATATGACGATCTTTAGATATATTCTTTTCTAGTGGTCAAGCAGAACATTCTCTCAAGGATGGCTCTATTCAAAGCATATAAATATTAAAAGAACCTATTGGAACATTAATATCCTTGAAAATGAAAACCATTTTCATATAAGGTGATTCAATTCATTAACAAATAAAAATATAATCTTGTTATGTATTTGGACAAGGGGTCTTAGTTAAAAATAGGGACCCACTTGATAGGATGTGCCCCCCTAGTTATTATATGTTTATCAACACCAAGGTTAAGGTAATGGCATCACTTCTCCCTAAAGGAAACAAGGGTCAAGGAACCACTTATCTCTTCAAAGAAGGTTGAACGCATGTAGGTCTTGTCGGCATTAAGCCACACGAGGGAGCCAAAACACTCCCTCGTGCTTTAGGATCCTTCCAATATTCTCATTCTATTATCGGTGAGTGTTCTTTTATGGCATCACTGTGTTGGTTTTATGTTGGGCTATGTATTTGAATTTTTAGAGCCCATCTTAGCCTGTAGTGATGGGGTGGTTATTCATGTAAGGTTGAGAACTCATGGGTTGAGCACTCACATAGATGCTCTATGGTAATTGTTTGAGGTTTTTACAATTATGGTTGTATTAGGGGGATATTTCTTTAGTCTTGGGTCTAAAATGTCCAATACCACTCATCACAACCTAGTGGGAGTAGAGGGTAATGATGAAATCAACAAAATTCAAGTCATCATATGAATACCTAGCTTAATGTTATAAGGTAGTCAATAGAATATATTTGTATATATTTGGAGAAGCATAAAGTAAAACAAGAGGAATTGGACTACAACTTAAAGGAGAAAAACAAGAAAATTGATGAACTTGCAAGTGACATTAACATGCACTATTATATAATATTTGGATTTACTTGTGACCCTCACTCCACCATAGTTAAACCTTTTCCTTCTTCTAGTTCAAGGAATTTTGAGCAAGAAATTATCCCATAAACAACTATGGGTACAATAGAGGAATCACATTCTTGGTTGACAAAGAGACCTAATTAAGATGACCATTTTATGGAGGAAGCACTCCGTGGACATCATTTTATTTAACTTCATCTTAGTTTCCTATGTAATTCGCTTGTATTTTGTTGCTTGGCCAATTTATATGACTTTATAGTTTTAGGCATAGAGTGGATTTGAATTTTTGGTAAATTTCAAAAATGTCGTGGAAGAATTTTGTTTGTTTGATGAGCATATAGAAGGAATTTTGAACAAGTTTTGAACAATATGTATGATATGGTTTTTTGGTCTTCCATAGCCCTTTAAATAATAAAAAAATTATTGTTTATGTACTACTCATAATAATAAACAAAAATACAAGGATTATATCCAAAATTAATTTTTTTATAGGAGGTTAAAATCAACCTCTTTTGGTAGGGAAAATTTTAGGGGCAAAATTTAGTCCCATAGGCTAATTTTTTAACTTTTTCGAAAAAACAATTTGCCATTTTTTTTAAATTCTAAATGGACTCGAGCAAATCCTATGGGATAAAAATATTTCCTCTAAAAATCGCCAAAATTGTCCAAAAACTAAATAAAACCCTTAGTAATTTGAAGCTTTTTAGAAACAAATTGCCCAACATTTTATGGTTGAAAATTTAGAAATTAGTAAGATTCACCAAGGTTTCTATATATTAAGAAAATTATGGATCCTTAAAATTTTCCTTGCTCTTTAGTATCAAATCATGATTAGGCCAACCTTTGATTTACCCTTGCTCTTTAGTATCAAATCATGATTAGGCCAACCTTTGATTTACCCTTACTCTTTAGTATCAAATCATGATTGGGCCAACCTTTGATTTACCCTTGCTCTTTAGTATCAAATCATGATTAGGCCAACCTTTGATTTACCCTTACTCTTTAGTATCAAATCATGATTGGGCCAACCTTTGATTTACCCTTGGCTTGTTGCATTCTATATTACGTAAGAGCATTGATTCATATATAATGATTTTGTTTGGATCTTACTTAATTTACATCAACGTTTTTTGCCACGAGGGCTTCACTTGTTGACCAATATCCTATCATGTTAGTTCATATTGTGGGTTTTGAAATGATCAAAAATCAAACCAATATATTGTAGGTATTACGGGGACGAGGGGTTTAAGGTGGGGGTGGTTTATAAGGATTGAGGTACAAAAAGGGGTGGGGAGGAGGTTTTAAGTATTGGGAGGGGGTTTCAACAAAAAGAGTTTGGGTCAATATCTCTCGAAAGTAATGGTATTCTTTAATATCCCACGATCGCATGTGCTATGTGAGAGGTTCACTAAGTGAAGTCCCTGTGTTTTTTGCACTTCATCCACATCTATGCATCAAATATGCTAATGATATATGGTCTTTTTCTATTGGGTAAATGAGAAGCTCCCTGAAGCTCATTGGATTAAGTGTGGTAAGGGCGATTCCATGAAGATGGGTAACACTTTTTGGCCAAATTTGGCGATGAAAACCTGATTTTTTACTCATGTGCTAGATAGAAGCCCTCAAAACGCATATATGCCATGTGAATTTTGACTTGCAGTAAAAAAACAAATTGTAGAATATTATGTTGGCTTCATAGTGATATTTTTTTAAAAATTGAAAAACCAAAGATACCCTTTTGAAGAGGACACGTCGATATGTGATGTGTGCATTTTTAAGAATTTTTTGGCTGTGTATTTTTAACTCTGCGGATTTTTCTTTGAGCTGCTTCAAAGTTGCAGTGTGGTTTTCTAAGTATAAGTTTTAGAAGTAATTAAAAAATAAATTTCATATGAATGCCAAAATGCGTGTATGATACCTCAATTGATAGAAGATTTTTTGGTGAATTTATCGGTATCAACTCCACTCAGTTATGTGCTATGAATGGCAGGGTTTACACCTCTGCAAGGCACATAAAAATTTTCATTTGTTTGAATGTGGGCTAAGTCTAT
The DNA here is from genome assembly GCA_001517045.1 of Pseudotsuga menziesii. NCBI lineage: Eukaryota > Viridiplantae > Streptophyta > Pinopsida > Pinales > Pinaceae > Pseudotsuga > Pseudotsuga menziesii. The sequence continues at coordinate 8,442 of LPNX010139041.1, read as the reverse complement.
TTTCTTAAGCCCTCGACCGAGGTATTTAAATACCTCGGTCGAGGTCTTAATGAAACCTCGACCAAGGGTTTGTAAAGCCCTCGACCGAGGTATTAGCTCGGTCGAGGTCCTAGTCATGTAATATTCAATGGAAAGAGAGCAGCCTTAAGACAGAAGCGTAGGTGGTCATTACATTTTTTGAGAGTTGGTATCTGAAATGAAAAGAAGGGTCATTTATCTTTATTTGTAGAAATGGGTCTTGGAGTATTAGGAGTTATAGATATGATTGATCAAATCTATGACTCCTATTACTCCTCGACCCATATCTACAGATCTACACATAAAATTTAGAGGAAGCAAAAGTAGTAATGTTTTTACATGTTTCTTCTTCAAGGTATGGGTGAATCCTCGGACCTGGGTAACACTTTTTGGAATTTTGCAAAAAAGACAGCCGCGGCCCCCGCAGCCTCTTTTTATAATTTTTTCGACACAGGCACCTCGGTCGGGAGAGTTTTATGGAGATCAAGGAAAATTGAAAATATGAAACTAGTCAGCACGATTATAATTATACCTCGATCGAGGGTTAATAAATACCTCGACCGAGGGCTGAACAAAACCTCGGTCGAGGGCTTGATAAAACCTCGGTCGAGATATTAATACCTCGGTTGAGGGTTTAACAAGCCCTCGACTGAGGTGCGTTTTTTTGTTTTTGCCGAAATGCGCTTGCCAAAAAGTGTTACCCAGGTCTGCGGATTCACCCGTAACTTTAACATGACTGAAGCATAATAAAAAATAGGGGTTGCTTCTCATAAGTTTCCCTTCTTAAGAAAAAGAATCTTAAACCTCTCTCAAATCCCAATTAGGGTAACATGATCCTAAAAATTTCATGTTCAATGATTCTTTAGAGCCCTACTTCACTTGATCTCATTTTTGTATAAGGGGTGAAAAGGATTTTAGATACATGCATAGTGTATGATCATTTATTAAAATACTTTCTTCTTTGATTTTTTGTTTTGGGGTTGTGACCTATTTAAGTGTTAGTAGAAGAAACCATTGGCATATTATGAAGCGATCCTTTTCTAGGTTATATCTTAAGGTGCATCCAATATTTCAAATCTAAACTAATAATATATCATGCACATCTCTCATCTTAAAAATGAAGGTTGCTCGAATTGTATTAGAAAACTCAACAATCTTGTAAGTAGGATTAGAGGTGAAGATAGTCAAGTATTTTCTAGTGGGAGGAAGAAATTGTTGACCCGTGTCATTTATTAGAACACATGCAAGGTAAATCACTGCTATTAATAGAAAAAGGAATAAGGCATTGAAAGACGAGATTGGGTGATTAACACCTTCAAAATGACCTCTCTAATGAGGAACCTCAAACCAAGATGACCAAGACCACACATCATTGAAAATAGGTGAGATTTGGATGGATAAAGGATCTACTTTCAAGCATGATTCCATGAATCTAATATGGAGAAGAAGATGAGTATTTCTTTAAGACCTTTCCCTTGAAAGAGGCCATGAGAATGATTTTAATGACAAAATTTGGAGAAGTAAGATTATGTAATAAAAGAAATTCAAGAAATAAGATTATGTAATAAAAAGAAAACCAAACATAGGTTATCATAATTTGAAAAATCACAACCATTGTAAAAGGTTTAATTTTACATAAATTTTCTTTAACAAATTATAATGTGACAAATTATAAAGCCAATTAAAAAAAAATTATACATTCAATAATTAATCATACATTAGTGTGAGAAAATCCAATAATTAATCATACATAAGAAAACTGAGTAATAACAACTCCATTTTAGATTTAATTAATAACATAAATTTAAATATGAAAGAATATGAAACTTCACAATATAATATCAATTCATTATTCATATGTTACAACCCATAAACAACATATATATATATATATATATATATATATATATATATATATATATAATTTAAAGATAGCATATAAATAACATAACAAGAGAAAACTAAATAATTTGTTTCTCCTTATACAATAATGTTGTTAACAATAATTTAATCATTCTAAGAAGACGAAAGAATTTTTGTTTTGTTTAGTTATCATAATCACTTGCATTCACAAAGTGGTACCTATGCAGTTATGAAAAAATATTGGCAGCCACAAATGTTTGTTGGTTGTTAATGATCAATAACTGTGTGTTGGCAGCCCATAAATGTTTGTTGGAATCAATGACCACCAATTTCCTTTATAATAATTATAAAGGATGATATGCTTTCTGTTAATTTGATTCAGATTTCACTGTATCTTTTGGTTTTATCATATTATTTGTTTTGATAATGATTGCACATTTATGACTTTTGGATTTTCTTATATCTTAAAGGACCCATGTTTTTATAGTGCCTTTATTTATCTATTAAGAATTATTATACTGAAGGTGTTATTAATTACACTGAAGGTTAATTGTTATTAAGGAGATGGTTCTAATCAATATTTGATCGTCTATCGATGGTGAAAGGGTAGCCCTTTGTATTTATTAAATTTAAAAAATAAAATTTCTTTTTTGTATTTTCTCTGGCCAGCTTCTATACCTCCCACCCTTCTAGATTACGCAACTCGGATCAAGCTGCACGTACATGCAGGTGTCCCTTGAATCTTCAGTACATCCAAAAATCCAGGAGACGATATGAGCTACAGGAGTGGAAACATACCCATGCATCCACTACAAACCCAGTCGTTTCGTATACAACTGGGAGCCATCCTGAGCGATTGTTCTTCCATCTGAATTTGAATTTGCAGAGCATCCCTTCTGGTTTTGAGTCTTGCAAAAGGACATTCCATTCATGCTCTTTGAGACAGAATAGAATTCAGTTACACTTTAACAAAATAGACCCTCCAGATACTATAAAATTCCCTTGCTCTTTGAAACATTCAATACAACGGAATTCCTTATATATTATGTGAAAGTATTGTTTTTTAAGAATTGAGTTAGTCCAATTAATTTGAATTGACTGTAACCTCGGTATAGATTTTGTCGAAGTCTTGTTTTTCAATGATTGAGTGAGTTCAAAAAATTTGAATTGACTAGCTAAAATTTAAACAAGATGAATATTCCTGAGGAAAAAACATTGGGTCTTTGGGAATTTTTTGTAAGCGTGGCTTTGGTTGCAAGGGAAATTGGACAAAGTCCACTATCCAACAACGGATTGGGTTTTCTTAAGGTTTATCATTGTCAATCTGTCATTGATTTGTCAGTTCTGAAAAGGCGTTGTGATCGCCATGAATTGGGAGCTTAATGTTTACAAAACTTGAATTTTTGTTCCCTAAGATTCAGTCAACTAACAAAATTTGGAAGGGGGAAGGAAATCTAAGTCAACTAATAAAATTGGAAGTAGGGGAAGGCAATATCCCTTCCTTGTGGAGAAACTAGGCACAGTTCTAAATGAGAAATACAACAATGGCTATCAGGGAAGGACTGATGGTGGTAGTGGCGTAGTTGTGCTTGGTGGGTCCTTTACTTATGGATGCATCTGGTGAGGCTTTCCATCCAAAATCATATCTACCTGCTGAAATTTCCCTTGGACAGGATTTCTCCAGAGGAAAACTCATGGCAAATTTCTTTAACAGATCTACTTCAAACCTATAAATTTGTTGAAAATACATAGATGTAATTACTTACTATGTTCATGGAGAATGAAGGATAATAAACCCACTGCAAAATCATAAATAAAGGCACTACAAATTCACAGTGAATTGATGTAACTACACAAAATTGATGAGAAAACTACAAAACACCTCAATGAAAGGGTATTCATGGTGTTCTAAGCTTTGAAAAATGATGGAATAGCATACCCATTAGGAAAATAGACTCCATGGGTACCATTTTCATGATTTTTTGAGATGGTTAACGTAAAACCAACACATTCTAAACTTCGAAATCGAACTGATATTGAATCACAAACACCTAGCCCCGGGACTTCCAAATGTTATGGATTTCTTCTTTCAGGTTTTTTATTATAAAAACCCTAGATTATAAAGAAACTCAAACCTAACCCTGTAATTTCCAAATTGTATTGACAACAGAGATTTTCCAGAAGTTATTTTGTGGTTGCTTTAATACTTTGGCTGTAAAAATATAAGAAAACAACAATTGGAAGATTAAGCATTGGAAAGTACACAACTAGCATTGAATTTTCCTCTATGTGTGCTACCAGCTATATTAATTAATGAATATCATCCATCTCAGCGTTAAATAACTCTTATGCCATGCCTTTGTTTAATGTTGTTATGTTTTTGTTTAGCCATCATGTACTTGAGACGCTTGGACCTTTGTTGCATGCATAATATGTGTCAAATAGTACATGACATTTGGTCTACTACAGTGGTGTATCCAAGATATTTTTGGTTTCATTGGATGCATGCACTAGTTTAGACCATCCATATAATAAAAAACTTTCAAACATCATGTCCTCTTTTTGATGTGAGATGACTATGAATAATAGAATTATCCGTCCCATTCATAATCATGTATAGCCTAAACATCCTACATGTGTCGTTCCTGCAAACTCGATATACACATTTCTTTGTGATAAAATAGTTGATATTCATGTTCTCACACACATTGTTGGATGGGGCGATAATATAGATGATAAATCCATGCTAAGTTAAGATTTCTTTTGCATATAGAACTTCTAGAATTCCAAATCAACATTATTTGAGAAAACATAGATTGTTTTTATTATTTTATTAAATCTATGAGTTCTTACCTAATTGAAAATTTGTTTCAAGAAGAAGACAAAGAATTTATATTTTAATTTTTTCAGAACCTAATTGAAATTTTGTTTCAAGGAAAATAAAAGGGATTTATATTTTAATTTTTTCAAGGATAATAATAAATGTTAAGACAGGGGATTTATATTTTAGTTTTTTCAAAACTTAATTGAAATTTTGCTTCAAGAGAAAGTCAAGGGATTTATATTTTAATTTTGTGAAGGATAACAATAAATGAGAGTTAAAAGCTTAAAGTGTAATTTATGGTATTTGGATCTCCTTTATTTTATAAATGCATTTTTATAAGTGAAAAAGGATGAATTGAACAAAGTTATGATGGGGTTACTAGGGCTACCAATCAACCTTCTTGTTTTCAAGTAGAATAGGAAAACCACCTTTCACGCGCTCAGTCAAGTGTTATTGGGATCTACGCGTATGTTTTGGTCATGTAATTATTTGTGTAGAGAAAAGTTAAAAATAAATTCAATGGAATTGTTATGTATATCAAAACTTGTTCCCCTTGAGATACAATATGTGCGCGTGGAAGGGGGTTGGATTCTGCATCCATTACGTCATGAAAATGAAGCAACAAGCTACTAATGGACATCCTGACTATATACTATTGATATTCAATATGAATATTGACTTGGGATATTTAAAACTTGAAACAAAATATTTTATTCACATGTTAACCTTATTTGGCCATTCAATGATCTTCAATACATGAGATTATAAGAGGATCCACGCGAATGGTCGACAGGAAAAATGGTGTCGCTTGTGCAAATTATGATGTGCATAAATTTTGATGTCTCACATAGTTCAAGTTTCAATTTCAAAGGTATATTCTCTCCACATCCAGGCTAGGTCTCAGTTTCAAAGGTATAGTTCCTCCACGTCCAGGGGTTTCGAGGTTCTCTAAAGCTACCTAAAAATTCGAAAAATCCTTCGTAGGAAACTTATTTTCACTTATGTAACAATTTAGAAGTTTGATGTAACTTATTTTCACTTATTTTCTTAGACTTTCTTTCATCACATAAACTTATATTATCTACACACAACTTTCTCTCAATTTTTAAAACATATCAAATTTCTCTTCGGTGTTTCATTTCCCCCTCTTTGGGGGTATGCTAGTTATTTTAATTTCAGAATGGATTCATCTCCCCTATGTAATCCATAGTTGTGATGTGGATTTTTCTTATCACATTATTTTCCACTGCTGGATCCCATGCGTAGAAGGAAATCTCCCTCCATTTTGTGGGTTCAAATTATTTGTCTGTGTTCTTCATAAGGGGAGTGCTTGCACTTCATCACGAGTCCATATTGAGCTTTAGAATAAGATTCCTCTCCCGAATTCTTTACAAAATAACTTTTACATTAAGTGTTACAATTTCAGAGTATAAAGTCCTCTCTCTAAAGCTTATATTAATATAAATATTATTATAATGTAAATATAAATATATTAACAATAACCAAATTTTCATTTTCATAGGTATATAACTACAAATTATGAGTTCTATATAGTTTAGTGTGATTATAAACAACTTAGATTCATCTTAAATTACTAAAACATTACACCTAAAATTGTTTTATCTATTTTGACACTTAATATATCCAACAATAAGATGGACCTAAGTTGGTAAATATTCTCTTATATTTGGCTTTACACATTTTTAATTCTAACCATCATCTACGACACTTTTTTATTTATTTTTGCATAAAACATGTTTTTACTTGCTTCCTTTAAGAATTTATGTTCCCAAACATTATAGGATTTCCCACTTTCCTAGCCATTCCAACCCTTGTTCACAAATTAGCAGGTTAGGTTGTGGTTGTGGATCACTGGACTTTGATGGAAACAAGATTTTCCCAATGTTATAAGTTTGGTTCACTCTGCTCTTCCATATAACAGCATAATTTCAAGAAAAAGAGAAGCATGTATATTGAAGTTTCAATTGACAAATGAGACTTGTTTCATAAACTTTATTTCCTTATTTTGAACAATAAATATCCACAAAAACTCCTTTTCACAAGAGTACTCAATAAACTTAGTAGATAGTAAAATAATTGGTGGTTCTGGTTTGATCCTAAATACCTACCATGTGGCTTAAATGAAAAACAAATACAGGCTAAAATCCCTCATGTGAAGAATACAAAATCTTTGTGGTCTCGCTTTATTATGTGCAGAACGTGCTTGTAAAACCCTGGATGAATCTCGGTCATGAAGGTTATCCACATTGGCTAAACTTGGTGTTATATCCTTAATCATTGCAAAATTTAATTTCAGCCATCCTTTTAGGGTTAACACTTGAACACTATTCCATTCTTTTTTTCCCATATGCATAGGCAAATCGTTTGTAAATCTGGATGTTGCTTTTCTTTCTCACATACAAGAATCTTACTTATTTTAATTTATGAAGAGAAATGTCTTCAGCATCTCAATTTTTAATATTGGATCTTTGCATTTAATAAAGGTACACACTCTTCTAGATCTTTGCATTTAATAAAGGTAATGTCGTCTATAGCAAAGACAATATTGTAGGTATGAGATTCAAAGTTTTGTAGAGCCAATATAATGACTTATCTTCACCACACTTAGAGTCAAACTCAAAAAGTAACCGCCTTCTATATATCTATATTTAGATATAGTTCATATTTATACATTATATAGCCTCACTAAGTAGCTTAAACATGGTTGGTTTGATTTGGGAAAAGTTGATTCTTCTTGAGTTGAAGTAGATAGCAATAGTAATTATCCTCATGACAATTGTCGTTTATATTCAAATCCTTTATAGTCTGTGCAAAAAGAAGTAGAACCCACACAATCTTTGTTCATAGTTCACTATAGGTGGCAATATATTAAGAACCATATTTATTGTAGGTGGCAATATATTAAGCACCATATTTACAGGTGAAGCAACCTTAATCATTTTATTGATTTTAAAATATAGAAATATTTTTAAACATAAAATATATTTTGTTAATCTTAAAAAATTGTTGGTGTTGAAGATTTAAAAACCTTAAGTTGAGAAACAACACTATGTTGACCATATTCGCTTACGTTGAGGCATACTATGTTGACCATGCCGTCTTGCCATGTCTATCTTTCTTTGTGAAATTTTAGTTGTCGTTAGCTTAAGTGGTAAGCATTATTATATTGGGAGTGAAATTTTAGTTGTCGTTAGCTTAAGTGGTAAGCATTATTATATTGGGAGAGAAGATGGTTGAAAACCTTATAATCATGAGAATTCTTATCAAACCTACTATATTCTAATCACAATATGATACTATAAGCATTATCATATTGTTAGATTGAAGGGCATCCATGGAAAAGAATAAATAAAGAGCTTGAATGAATATATTAATATGGAATAAGTCCATTGGATGTAGCTTGGGTGGTTGGGAGGAATGAATGTTACTCTTTCCACCCTTTCTACCCAGGTTGAATCCTTAAATGGGTCTATGTGATGCTCTTGTTGTTGAGTCCTCACTATACTGAAAATTCTCAACCACCTCATGTTCTCTTGCGAATTTTGGGGAGGTTTTATATGGATGTAGCGAGCATTGATATCCAATAGCCAGCACAGGATGCATCGTGCCATGAACCCATGAAAAAAGAAATATTAATATGGAATGAAACTTCTTTTATTCAACATTGAATTGTAATATAAGAATTAAAAAATTATATAATAACAAAGTTTTTATAT